>MU225230.1:683371-713669 GCA_018584345.1 Thuja plicata
GAACCTGGAGGTCTCATCTCGGTTAGCATAAGGTCCCACAACCTTGAGATGATTCCCATGTTATACTAGATTATCAAGACCAAGAGAGCTTGAGATCAGAGGCGCAAATTCAGTGTATAACAATTACTTTTCTACAATTCATTTTAATTAAAGTTTTTTAATCTTCCTAAATCTATTTCACACATTCTTTTCTATAAAACAGAATTTAAGATCTTCTTCTTTATTCTCATTTCCAATCGATTGATTCATTTATGTATTGATCCTTCCTTTGGGGTTAATAAATTTGGATCCTTCCTCTATGTATTTTAGGTTAAAAGGAACATCTTATCTTCCTCATACACACACATTACATATTTACCCCTTACATTTTAGTAACAACTATTTCTTATGTTACAAAAATAAAAGATGTTTGTTGTTTCTCTCTCACTCTGTATGTTGTTGCTTCCGCATTGTATATGCAAGCTAGTTTGGTACTTGGGATTTCCTTTGGCCCCTCTTACTAACCATTCTTGCATCACCTATTTTCTAGGCCTTGTAGCATTTTTAGCCCAATTAGACCTCCTAAAACTACCAATCTTGGAATTCCTTCCAATCCACCTTAATAACCCACCAAACTAACTATGGATTCTTTCTAAGGACCTCCTAGGCTTCAATATTTCCTAGGTCTTAGGTATCCATACTGTCTGTACATAGGAATTTCAGCAAACCCCTATTTGTAAGGGTTTCTAGGGCATGTAGACCAGTCTGTCTTCCTTGGTCTCACAATGTGCTCAAATGGACTCCTCTACACTTCTCCTTTGATGGGGAGCTCACTCAGAAGAGAACTCTTTCTCAAATCAAGACTTTTTTTGGGCATTCTTAGGGTATCCTTCTCTACCCTATCCATAGGATGATTTTATGATCCTCTTTCTCACTTTGAACTCTCCACCAACTTCAAACATCCACTAATCCCTTCTCCATTCAACTATGCACCAAAGGCTCCATTGAACCACCAAACCTCCCACTCTTCTCTTGTTTACTAGGATGGGTCTCCTAACCTTTTCTAGGTCACCTTCAATGGTTTCCAACTCAATTGGATTGACTCTCAAAAAGGTTTCTAGTCGGGTCCTTGGGTTTCTTGTTTTGAGGCCTTGTAGCCTTTTTGGTCAATTAGGCCTCCTAGGAACTGGTCTTCTTGGAATTCCTCAAAAAAAACATTAACACCCCTCCAAAAAAATTATGGATTCTTTTTAGGTATATCCGAGGCTCTATTATTTTCAAATTTTTAGACCCCCACTCTATCCGTACATAGGATTTTCAAGAAACCCCTACTTTTAAGGATTTTGGGAACATGTACACCAATTTGTGTTCTTTTCTTGAAAAGAGTGACTCGTTAAACTCCACTTATCTTCTCCTTGCATCCAATTATCAAGGAACCACTTCTCTACATTCTCCCACCATTTATTGGTTTCATCCAATCCATCTAGTAAGATTTTCTTGTCACTATTCCTTCCAAGCTCCTAACCAGAATGCACTAGCACTCGCCTAGGGCTTGGTGTTAAAATTGCTTCCCCTACACAAAAATACTCCACAATCCATATATACACTGTACATGGAGTCCCCTAATTTATTCCAAGAGGCCATAGATATTTGACAATGGGAATTCAAGTGGGGTGCATATTTACATGACTGGCTCAAAACCAGACAACAAACCAAAATAAAAGAAAGAATTTACAAAAACCTAACCAGTAACACTAGATAAATAAACCAATTCCATAGTGATTAATTTCATTTCAAAACACAAATTCTTAATGCATTAATTCATTACTTTCAATCCACTAACCGACTAGATCAAAGCTCTGTTATAAAACACAGTGAAAAACTCTCCTTTCTAATGTTCATTCCATATACAATGACAACCAACCCTTAGTTTAGGGTTTCTTCCACATTATATATGTTATCCCTTCATGATCAGACCCTAAGGTCAATATTTGGGCACCATTAAAGCCCTTTCCTAAATTCTAGGAAATGTTGTCATGACAACTTCTCAAAATTGAAAAGTTGTCATGAGCAACTTTTCCATTTTTTTGCATTTCACCATAACACTATGCCTAATGACCCAAGTTGACTTCAAATAATAATGTAAGACCTTCAAACCCATAAAAACACAAAAATCCCAAATATCACTCCATTTTGGGATCAAAACCCAAGTTTGACCACTTGGTTGACTTCCTAGGATTTGGACACTAGATCTTAGTGAAACATCCAAATCACCTAACCTAAACACACCTATCTCAACACACCCCTAAATAAACTATGTAACTTTATAATTATTCCTTATTCACTAGGTGGTTGGCCAAACTAACCTACAAGCCAAAATGTCACAAGATCTTCACAAGACCTTTTTGGGTGCTCCTGCACCATTCTTCCCCTGTAACCAGAAAAATTAGGCTACCTGTGGTGTGATCAACTCCATGCTTATTCCATGCTTCTTGAAGTCTCCTTATTATATCCATGTAGCCTCTAACTTTGGTTGGTGTTCCCATTTCACCAAGTGTTCCATGTAGATCTTGTTTCTGGTTTTCTTCTTTACCCTTGAAGCCAGAATCTTCTCCACTTGTGGTTTAGCTTGAACAGGTACTCTAAGTTTCTCCACATCCTTAATCACCTCTATACTATACTCTTCATCACCTACATCTGGACTCTTGTATGGAATCAAGTCCTTCACATTGAAAATTGGATAAATAGACATCTCCTTGGGTAGTTCTACCTTATAAGAATTGGCACCATACTTGGCTATCACCTTACATGGTCTAATCCTCTCTATTTGTAACTTGCTTGGTGCCCCTTTCTATAGCCTATCATTTTTTAAGAATACCATCACCAAGTCTCCTTCTTGAAATTGTAGATATCTCCTTCCTTCATCTTTCTTATCTTTCAACTTCTTCTTGGCCTCGACTAGAGTCTTTTTCACTTGCTCGTGAACTTCTCTCATTGACTCTGCAAATTCATCTGCATGTCCATTAATTCCTTCATATCCTTTGAGGTCCCTAAGCTCCAGTACACCCCTTGGATGTACACCATATACAATCTCAAATGGACTCTTGCTAGTAGTCATGTTTGTGCTATCATTATAGGCAAATTCTGCCTATGGGATAACTTGTTCCCATCCTTTCCCATACTCTTTTGTCAAAAATCTTAGAAAGTTGCCAAGAACTCTATTTATCACTTATGTTTGACCATCTGTTTGAGGATGATATGCAGAACTATGAGACAAGTTAGTTCCTAGTCTTTTCCATAGGGTCTTCCAAAAGTGCCACATAAACTTCACATCTCTATCTACAACTATGCTCATTGGAAAGCCATGGATCCTCACTATCTCTTTGAAGAAAATATGGGCAATGTGACTGGCATCATGTGCTATTTTACATGGGAAGAAATGACCCATCTTACTGAATCTATCTACTACCACAAACACATTGTCTAGTCCAGTTGGGGTCCTAGGTAATTCCACTATTAAATCCATACTTATGCACTCCCATGGTCTATTTGGGATGGGAAATGGCTGGTAAAGACCTGCATTTGATGATATCCCATTTGCCTTATGGCATATGCCAAACTACTCCACATATCTTCTTACATCTTTCTACATCTTAGGCCACCAATAGTATCTCTCCACTAAGTCTAGGGTCTTGTTTAACCCAAAGTGTCCACTCAAAATTCCATTTTTCTTCTCTTGGATGAGGTTCTCCCTCATGGATCCCCTTGGAATACATAGTTTATTTCCCTTAAACAATAATCCATTATGTAAAGTATAGTCTGCAAACTTACTATGAAAGTGATTCTAAAAATCAGTACAAACCTTGTAGATCTCTGAGAAATATGAATCTCCTTCATAAATCTCTTTAAAACCTTCAATCCCTATACTCTATAATTGAATCTCCTAGATGGTAAGAAATCTCCTACTAAGGGCATCTGCTACCTTGTTATTCACCCCCTTTTATGCTTGATAGTAAAAGTGTATGACTACAAAAACTCCATCCATTTTATATGTCTCAAGCTAAGCTTCTCCTATGTATTTATGTAGCTCAAATCTTGGTTATCATTATATACTACAAATTATTTTGGCAACAAGTAGTGCCTCCACTTCTTGAGAGCTTGCACAAATGCATAGAGCTCTAGATCATAGGATGAGTACCTAGATTTTGCTTCATTAAGCCTTTCACTAAAGAAGGTTTTTGGCCTTCCTTCTTGACTTAGGACTGCACCCACTACTATGTTACTAGCATCACACTCCACTTTAAACAACTTCTCAAAGCTTGGTAAAACAAGTATTGGTTGGGTGGCTATCTCTTTCTTCAATATTTCAAATCCTTCATTAGCTTGCTTGGTCCACACAAATTTTTTCTTCACTCCACCCTTAATGGTATCTAGGACAGGTGCATAAAATCTCACTGAATCTCCTAACAAACTTCATATAGAATTGGGCTAACCCATGGAAGCTTATGACTTTATTCCATGTCTTAGGAGTAGGCCAACTCAATATGGCTTCTACTTTTCTCTTGTCTATTTTCAAGTCACCTTGGGATACTACAAATCCTAGGTAGACTAATTCTTGTTTCATAAACTCACTCTTTTCAAGATTTATGGTGAGCTTCTCCTCCTGCAACCTTTTCAATACAAGTTCCAAGTGTTTCATATGTTCTTTCTTTGTTTTACTAAAAATGAGGATTTCATCTAGGTAGACTACTACAAATACCCCTATATAGTCTTTTAGGACATCATTCATCACCCTCATAAAAGTAGTAGGCACATTTATAAGCCCAAATGGCATTACTAACCACTCATATAACCCCTCTATGGTTTTAAAAGATGACTTCCAATCATCACCCTCTTTCATCCTAATTTGATAATATTGACTTTTTAAGTCAATCTTTGAAAAGTACTTAGCACCCCCCAAGAAATCCATTAAATCTTCTATCTTAGGAATAGGAAATCTATATCTAATAGTTATCTTATTTATTTCCCTAGAGTCAGTACACATTCTCCACTTACATCCCTTCTTAGGAGCCAAAACCACTGGGATAGCATATGGGCTGATGCTCTTCCTTATCAGGCTCTGGTCCAAGAGCTCCTGCACTTGCCTTGCAATTTCTTTATTCTACTCTAGTGTCATCTTATATGCAACCTTGATAGGCAATGATGCCCCTGGCACAAAATCTATTTGGTGACTGATCTCTCTTTGGTGGAAATGTAGCTGGGGTCCCCTCACAAATGATGTCTTGGAACTTATCCAACAACTGCTTTACTTCTGTTGGCATAGGTGATGGCTTATGTGTCTCTTCCTCCTTTGGCTTTACCAAGATTGCATATCCAATTCCTTCTTCCTCCTTCATGTCCTTGAGGAATTCTTTCCAACTCATTAGTAGATTATTGGATTCTACTTTCTCCACTACATCTTCTTCAATCAGTGACTGTATTTTAAAAGTCACTCCACCCTTCTTGAATGAATACTTGTTCTCTTTACCATGGTGGACTGCCTCCATGTCATACTTCCATGTCCTTCCAAGAAATAGATGGCATGCATCCATTGGTAGCACATCACATAGTATCCTATCTTGATACTTCCCTATGGTGAATTCAACCTATACTTGTTCATTAACCAATACATTTTTCCACTTGTTTAGCCAAGTGACTTTATAGGGACACACATGAGGAATATTGGTTAGCTTTAACTTCTGCACTGCTTCCTCTGAGATCAAATTATTTGTTGATCTTGATTCAACTATAACTTTTTACACTTTCCCAAGTATCTTACACTTAACCCTAAAAATATCCCTCCTTTGTTTGTGCTCATCTTTTCTAGGTGCTTTAATCAAGACTCTCTAAAGCATTAAGATTTCTCCTTTGTATTAATCTAGGCTTACCTCTGAATGTTTGGTGTTGTCTTCCTCTTGGACATATGCAATTTTCTTCTCCCCTTGAGAGGAAGTTGGCTTACCTAGACACCTATATTCAGGGTGTCCCAACTGTCCACAGTTATAGCATTTCATAGAAGCAAAATGTGAGCTTCTTCCAAATCCTCCATATCTTCTTCTTCCACCACTGTATGGACTTCTCCCTCTGCTATAGCCACCTCTATTTTGTGACTCATTTGTGTGTTCATTGGGTCTTGATTCTCCTTGACCCCTGGTATCATGGCTTCTACCACTAGAACCTCCTCTTTGTCCACCTCTAGAATGTCTACCTCTTCCTCTACCCCTTGAGTTAGAATCTTTCTTCTTTCTAAGTTTCTCTTCCACTTTTAGGGCCATTTGAAAATAACTATGGATAGAGGTTAGGGTAAAGAGGATTATCTCCTCCTGTATATTCCATCTTAGTCCATTAAGATACTTAGCAACATTGATTCTCTTTGTCTCTTTCACCCTATATCTAAGACAAAGCTTTTGAAATTCTTTAGTATAGGATGCCACATCTAGGTCCTTTTGTCTAAGATTCTATCTCCTCTTGTGTATTTGAACATCATAATCTTCTGGTAGGTAGTTTTCCTTCACCTTAGCCACCATAGTTTTCCAATTTTCTATTGGCTTCTTGCCTTCCCTCTCTCTTTCTTCTTGCAAAAACTTCCACCAAGTTAATGCTTGTCCTCTTAGCCTTGATTTGGCTATCTTCACCTCATGTGCTTCTATGATACCATCACATTCGAAATGGTTTTCCATACCCTCAATCCACACCATAACCAACTCTGCATCCATCTTTCCAGAGAAAATTGGAATGCCTTCTAATGTCTTTCCACTTAATTCCTTGAGGGCCTTGAGGAATGGTTCCTCAGGTAGAGGAGGGTTAGGCTCTAGTTCTACCTCCTCTTCAACTGGATTATTTCCCTTATCTTTCTCTTCTACCATTTTTTCTTTCATCTTATTTTCTGCCTCTACAACTTTTGCCAATTTTAAATTCATCTCCTCCACGTCTTCTTCAAGAAGTCTATTCTTGACTTTCTGCTCTGACAATTCCCTTGCCAATTCTACATTAGTCACCATGATGTTTTCTCCAATGGATTCACTTCTCTCTGACATACACTAATAAATTCCTAAGCCTTTTAATGGCTGTGATACCAATTTGATGCAGAGATTACTCACAAAAGCACTCTTTCTCCAATAAAGACCTCTTTTTGGGCCTTCTTAGGGTATCCTTCTCTACCCTATCTATATTATGATTCTATGATCCCCTTTCTCACTTTGAACTCTCCACCAACTTCAAACTTCCACTAATCCCTTCTCCATTCAACTATGCACCAAAGGCTTCATTGAACCACCAAACCTCCCAATCCTCTCTTGGTTACTAGGATGGATCTCCTGACCTTTTCTAGGTCACCTTCAATGGTTTCCAACTCAATTTTATGGACTCTCAAAAAGGTTTCTAGTTGAGTCCTTGGGTTTCTTGTTTTGAGGCCTTGTAGCCTTTTTGGTTAATTAGGCCTCCTAGGAACTGGTTTTCTTGGAATTCCTCACAAAAACCCTTAACTCCCATCCAAACCAATTATGGATTATTTGTAGGTATATCCTAGGCTCTAGGATTTTCACATTTTTAGACCCCCACTCTGTCTGTACATAGGAGTTTCAAGAAACCCCTACTTTTAAGGGTTTTGGGAATATGTACACCAGTCTGTGTTCTTTGCTTGAACAAAGTGACTCATTAAACTCCACTAATATTCTCCTTGCATCCACTTATCAAGGACCAACTTCTCTACATTATCCCACCATTTATTTGTTTCATCCAATCCATCTAGCAATCTTTTCTTGCCACTGTTCCTTCCAAGCTCCTAACCAGATTGCACTAGCACTCGCCTAAGGATTGGTGTTAAAATTGCTTCCCCTACACAAAATGACTCCACAAGCCATTTATACACTATACATGGAGTCCTATACTTTATTCCAAGATTCCATAGATATTTGACCATGAGAATTCAAGTGGGGTGCATATTTACACGACTGGCTCAAAACCAGACAGCGAACCAGAATAAAAGAAAGAATTTACAAAAACCTAACTAATAACATTAGATAAATAAACCAATGCCACAATGATTAATTACATGTCAAAACACAAATTCTCAATGCATTAATTCATTACTTTCAATCCACTAACCGACTAGATCAAAGCTCTGTTACAAAACACAGTGAAAAACTCTCCTTTCCAATGTTTAGTCTGTACACAATGACAAACAACCCTTAGTTTAGGGTTTCTTCCACATTATATATGTTATCCCTTCATGATCAGACCCTAAGTTCAATATTTGGGCACCATTAAAGCCCTTTCCTAAATTCTAGGAAATGTTGTCATGACAACTTCTCAAAATTGAAAAGTTGTCATGAGCAACTTTTACATTTTTTACATTTCACCATACCACTATGCCTAATGACCCAAGTTGACTTCAAATCATCATTTAAGACCTTCAAACCCCTAAAAACAAAAAAATCCCAAATGTCACTCAATTTTGGGATCAAAACCCAAGTTTGACCACTTGGTTGACTTCCTAGGATTTGGACACTAGATCTTAGTGAAACATCCAAATCACCTAACCTAAACACACCTATCTCAACACACCCCTAAATCAACTATGGGAATTTATAAGTATTCATTATTCACTAGGTGGTTGGCCAAACCAACCTACAAGCCAAAATGTCACAAGATCTTCAAAAGACCTTTTTGGGTGCTCCTGCACCATCCTTGCATACGCATGACCTTGTCACATGCCCCTACACTCTCCCACTCATGATTGGCACAAACCAATCCATTCCTCCATGCTTTATGCCTCTATAACACTTAAATCTCCTACCTAGATGGCTCTGGACCCGCCTAGGGCTTGCTTGCATAAATAGCTCCCATGCTCACATTGAACCACAAACACATATTTACACTATTTACAAGGTTCCCTTCTTGATTCCAAGTGGTAACAAATTTAAAAAAAAAAGTAAAGAAAAGTAACAAATTGTTAATCAACCACCACAAAACTTATCTACATTATCTCCTTTAAACATATACAACACAAATATTCACCATTGCATCCATTAAAGTGTGGATGAAGGCTCTGTAACTCAAAAACTATATAATTCTTACTCCTTTCAAGTTCAGTCTATACAATATAATAATCCAACCCTTCAATTAGGGTTTTTATAACCTTATATAGGTCATCCCTATATTCTCAGACCCTAAGGTCAGGATTTGGACCCATTTAATGCCAAATGCAACATTCTAGGAAATTTTGTCAAGACAACTTTGCAAAGTTGCAAAATTGTCATGAGCAACTTTTGCAACTCATGCAATTTTTCCCTACAACTACTCTCACTTGCTAAAATTGATCCAAAATCACTCCATTGGATCCCAAATCACTTAAAAACAACAAAATAACCTTTTTCCCTTCATTTTTGGGTTTTGGCCATTGTTTGACCAACTTTGAGTTTCCTAGTCACCTATTGCAAAACTGACTACCTAGGACCATCTTGGACTAAACCAAAGACAAAATTTAACAAATCCTATTTACACACACACAATGGGACTTTATCTTAGTCCTTATTCATTGGTGGTTTGGCAGAACCACCTACAAGCCAAAATTGAAATTAGGATCAAACTAAAACCCTAAGTTGCTCCCGCACCATTCTCCCCTGCAACAAGAAAGTTAGGGTACCTGAGGTGTGATGAGCTCGAGGCTGATTCTTGAGATCACCCTTTTCTATCTAGGTAGCCTCTAATTTAGGTTGGTGCTTTCATTTAACTAGGTTCTCCATGTAGATCTTATGTCTAGTCTTCTTCTTCACTCTAGAATATAGGACCTTCTCAGCTTGAGGCCTAATCTAATCTGGAACTTTGAGTTCTACCACATCTTTAGTCACCTATGTACTGTACTATTTCTCCTCTATATATGGACCCTTATATTTAATCAAATCCTTCACATTGAAAATAGGATAAATGGACATCTCCTTTGTTAAATCTACTTTGTAGGCATTGGAGCCATACTTAGCCAACACCTTACATGGACCAATCCTCTTCATTTGTAGCTTTCTTGGTATGCCTTTTTGTAGTCTGGATTTTTTTTAAAACACCATCACCAAGTCTCCTACCTCAAACTGTAAGTCTCTTCTCCTTTCATCTACTTTAGCCTTCAGCTTCTAATTTGCCTCCATTAGTGTCTTCTTCACCTGCTCATGGACCTCTCTCATAGACTGAGCAAAGTCATATGCATGTCCATTTCTCCCTTCATAGCCTTTCAATTTCCTAAGTTCAATAACACCCCTTAGATGTAAACCATACACAACTTCAAATGGACTCTTACCTGTAGTCCTATTGGAATTATCAATATAGGAAAACTCTACTTGTGGGATGACTTGTTCCCATCCTTTCCCATATTCCTTGGTTAGGAACCTCAACAAATTACCAAGAACTCTGTTAATTACCTCTATCTACCCATCCGTTGGAGGGTGATATGCATATCTATGTGCCAAGTTAGTTCCCAATCTCTTCCAAAGGGTTTTCTAGAAGTGCCCCATAAACTTCACGTCCCTATCTAAAACAATATTGGTTAGCAAACCATGTATCCTTACTATTTCCTTAAAGAAAAGGTGAGCAATATGACTGGCATCATGAGTTGTAAAAATGGCATCATGAGTTGTTTTACAAGGGATAAAATGACTCATTTTATTGAATCTATCTACGACCACAAAAACACTATCCAAACCAATTGGTGTTCTAGGTAATCCCACTATGAAGTCCACACTTATGCACTCCCAAGGCCTATTTGGGATGGGCAATGACTGATAGAGCCCTGCATTTGAAGATGTTCTTTTTGCCTTTTGACACACCCCACATTTCTCAACATACCTCCTTACATCCTTCTGTATTTTAGGCTAATGATAAATTCTATCCACAAGATCTAGGATCTTATTTAACCCAAAGTGCCCACTCAAACTGCCATTGTGCTTCTCTTGGATGAGGTTCTCCCTCATGGATCCCCTTGGAACACATAGTTATTTCCCCTTAAACAGTAAACCAATCTGCAATGTATAGTCAGCATAGCCACTATGGAAATGGTTATCAAAATCAGTTCATACCTTGTGAATCTCTGAGAAATCTACATCCCCTTCATATAGATCCTTGAATTCTTCAACTCCTATGCTCTGCAACTATATTTCTCTGACAGTGAGCAACCTTCTACTAATTGCATCTACAACTTTTTTGTTTACTCCCCTCTTGTGATTGATTGTGAAGGTGTATGATTGTAGAAATTTCATCCACTTTATATGTCTCATACTGAGCTTCTCTTGTGTATTTATGTAGCTTAGAGCTTGGTTTTCTGTGTATACAACAAATTATTTTGGAAACAAATAGTGCCTCCACTAATTGAGAGCTTGAACAAATGCATAAATCTCCAAGTCATAAGATGAGTATCTAGACTTTGCCTCATTTAACCTTTCACTAAAGAAGGCTACTGGCCTTCCTTCCTGACTTTGGATTGCACCCACTGCTATATTGCTAGCATCACATTCTAAAATGAACAATTTGTCAAAACTTGGCAAAACCATAATGGGTTGTGTAAACACTTCTTTTTTCAATCTCTCAAATCCTTCATTGTCTTACTTAGTCCATATGAACTTTGTCTTGACTCCACCCTTTATGGTATATAGAACAGGTGCACAAATTTCACTGAATCTCCTCACAAATTTCCTATAAATCTGAACCAAACCATGGAAGCTTCTCACTTATATCCCTGCTTTTGGAGTAGGCCAACTTAATATTTCTTCAACCTTGCTTTTATCCATCTTTAGATCATTTTTGGAAACTACAAACCCTAAGTAGACAAGTTCTTTTTTCATGAATTCACTTTTCTCAATGTTAATGGTTAGCTTCTCTTCTTGGAGTTTCTTCAACACAATCTCTAGGTGTTTCATATGCTCTTCTTTGGTTTTACTAAAGATGAGGATATCATCTAGGTAGACTACTACAAATACACTTATGTAATCCTTTAAGACTTCATTCATGACCCTCATAAAAGTAATAGGTGTATTTGTAAGCCCAAATGGCATTACTAACCACTCATAGAGTCCTTTTGTGGTTTTAAAAGAACACTTCCACTCATCCCCCTCTTTCATCCTAATTTGATAATATCCACTCTTAAGGTCTATTTTTTAAAAGTACTAAGCACCCCCAAGGCAATCCATCAAGTCTTCTATTCTAGGAATAGGAAATCTATACCTAATTTTTATCATATTTATTTCCCTAGAATTAGTACACATTCTCCACTTACCTCCCTTTTTAGGAGCCAAAACCACTAGAACAACACATGGGCTGATGCTCTTTATTATTAGACCTTGGTCCAAAAGTTCTTGAACTTGCCTTGAAATCTCCTTGTTTTGTTCTAGTGTCATCTTATAAGCAACTTTATTAGGCAATGATGCCCCCGGCATAAAATAAATCTGATGACCGATTTCACTTTGTGGAGGTAGTGTAGCTGGTGCCCCATCACATATGATGTCTTGAGCTGATCCAACAACTATCTGACTTTTGTAGGCATAGGTTTCTGTTTGGGTGCCTCTTCCTCCTTTGGTTTCACCAAGATATCATAGCCAATTCCTTCTTCCTCCTTCATGTCTTTTAGGAATTCTTTTCCACTCATTAAGAGAGTATTGGTGTCCTTCCTCTCCACTGTATCTTCTTCTATCAAGGACTGTATCTTATAAGTGACTCCATTCTTCTTGAATGAGTACTTGTTCTCCTTTCCATGGTGGAGTGCTTCTCTATCATACTACCATGCTCTTCCAAGCAACACATGTAAAGCATCAATTGGTAACACATCACAAAGTATCTTGTCCTAATACTTCCCTATGGTGAATTCAACCCATACATGTTCATTGACCAATATGTTTTACCCCTTGTTCAACCAAGTTACTTTATAGGGGTTAGCATGGGATATCTTGTTCAATTTCAACTTTTGTACTTCCTCCTCTGAGATCACATTATCTGTTGAACCTAAGTCTATGATGAATCTACACACTTTGTCATGAATCTTGCACTTCACCCTAAAGAGTGATATCCTTTGTTTTTGTTCTTCTTTGTTAGGTTCTTTAATCAAGATTCTCCTAAGCATTAAGCTTTCTCCTTTCTATGAATCAAGACTTACCTCAGAATGTTTAGTATTGTCTTCTTCTTGTACATATGCAATTTTATTCTCTCCTTGTGAAGATGATGGATTATCCAGACACCTATAGGTAGGGTGACACAACTGTCCATAGTTATAAAATTTCATTGAAGAAAAATGTGAGCTTCTTCCAAAACCACCATATCTACCTCTTCCACCACTATGATAACTTCTTCCTCTACCATAGCCTCTTCTATTGTTTGACTCATTTGTCTTCTCAATGAGCTTGGAGTCTCCTTGACCTCTAGTGTCATTACTTTTGCCACTAGAACCTCCTCTTTTTCCTCCTCTAGAATCTCTACCTCTTCCTCTACCCCTAGATCTTGAATCTTACTTCTTTTTGAGTTTTTCTTCCACCTTAAGGGCCAGTTGAAAACAACCATGGATAGAAGTTAAGGTAAAGAGTCTTAGTTCCTCTTGAATGTTCCACCTAATTCCATTGAGATATCTAGCTACTTTGATGGTTTTTATCTCTTTCACTTTGGACCTAAGGCATAATTTTTAAAATTCTTCAGTGTAGGTAGCCACATCTAAGTCCTTTTGTCTGAGATTCTGTCTCTTTTTATGCAGTTGGATGTCATAATCCTCTGGTAGGTAATTTTCTTTTACCTTAGCCACCATATATTTCTAATTGACTATTCGATTCTTCCCTTCTCTTTCTCGTTCTTCTTGGAAGAACTTCCACCAAGTTAATTCTTGTCCCCTCAATCGTAATCCCATCACATTCAAGGTGACTTTTATGCCTTCAACCCATTCCATCACCAATTCTGCATCCATCCAACCAAAGAATGCAGGGATACCTTACAATGCTTTTCCACTTAGTGCTTTAAGGGCTTTGAGGAAAGGTTCCTCAGGTAGTGGAGGGTCTAGTTCTAGTTCCACATTCTCTTCAATCTTAGTCTTTTGTTTATCATTATCCTCTTCTAACTATTCTTTCACCTTACTTGCAGTCTCTGCAACTTTTGCCAATTTTTGTTTCATCTCCTCCATAGATTCTTCTAGGAGTCTATTCTTTTCTTTCTATTCTGAAAAATCTATTTCCAACTCTACATTTGTCACCATGCTTCTCTCACAAATTGATTCACTCACCCCTAGCATGCACACTCACTTCCCAAGCCTTTCAATGGCTCTGATACCACTTTAATGGGGAGCTCTAACTCACAAGAGCTTTCTTTCTCTTCTCAAGACCTTTCCTATGACCTTACTAGGGTACTTATCTCTACCCTAACTAGAGGAAACTCCTATGGTTCCTTTACTCCAACTAGAGATCTTCACCAACTTTAAACTCTCCTCAATCCTTCTCTACTCAATTGTGCATCCATAGGCTCAATTCAAGTAACTATGCTCCAAAACTATTCTTGTCAATAAATAGGTGTTTACACTATTTCCCCTTCACCTTCAATCAATCTTGACTCATTCTGATAGGTTCTTTCATAGATTTCCCATCGAGTTCCTCCTTTCCTATTTTCTAGGCCTTGTAGCCTTTTTAGCCCAATTAGGCCTCCTAAAACCACCATTCTGGGAATTCCTTCCAATCCACATTAACAACCCACAAAAATAACTATGTATTCTTTCTAAGGACCTTCAGGCTTCAATATTTCCTAGGTCTTAGATCTCCATACTGTTTGTACATAGGACTTTCAGCAAACCCCTATTTTTAAGGGTTTCTAGGGCATGTAGACCAGTCTGTCTTCTTTGCATTCACCATGTGCTCAAATGGACTCCTATGCACTTCTCCTTGCATACACATGAGCTTTTCACATTCCCCTACACTCTCCCACTCATTATTGGCACAAACCATTCCATTCCTCCATGCTTTATGCCTTTGTAACACTACAATCTCCTAGCTGGATGGCTCTGGACCCGTCTAGGGCTTGCTTGCATAAATAGATCCCCTACTCACATTAAACCACAAACACATATTTAAACTATTTATATTCTGCCCTTCTTGATTCCAAGTGGCCATTAGGAACCAACCACAGGAATTAAAGAAAGACCCATATTTACATAATTGCCTCTGTACAAACCAGCAACACTAGCAAACCAAGAGAATTTACAAACAACTAAAGAAAAGTAACAACTTGTTAATCTACCACCACAAAACTTATATAAATGAGCTCCTTTAAACATTCATAATACAAAGATTCACCATTCAATCTATTAAAGTGTGGATGAAGGCTTTGTAACTCAAAAAATATATAATTCTTACTCCTTTCAAGTTCAATCCATACAATCTGATCATACAACCCTTCAATTAGGGTTTGTCTAACTTTATATAGGTCATCCCAACATGATTAGACCCTAAGGCCAGGATTTGGACCCATTTAATTCCAAATGCAACATTCTAGGAAATGTTGTCATGACAACTTTGCAAAGTTGCAAAGTTGTCATGAGCAACTTTTGCAATTTTGCCCTACAACTACTCTCACTTGCTCAAATCGATCCAAAATCACTCTATTGGATCCCAAATCACTTAAAAACAACAAAATAACCTTTTCCCGTTCATTTTGGGGTTTTGGCCATTGTTTGACCAACTTTGACTTTCCTAGTCACCTATTGCAAAATTGACTACCTAGGACCATCTTAGACTAAACCAAAGACAAAACTTAACAAATCCTATTTACACACACACTCTGGTACCTTATCTTTGTCCTTATTCATTGGTGGTTGGCTAGAACCACCTACAAGACAAAATTTAAACTAGGATCAAACTAAGACCCTAAGGTGCTCCTACACCAAAGATCCTATTTCAATTTTGTCTTGTAGGTGGTTCTAGCCAACCACCAATGAATAAGGACTATGATAAAGTCCCAATTTTTTTGGAGTGTCTTGTAAATAGAATTTTTTAGCTTCATGTCTTTGGTTTAATCCAAAAAGGTCCTAGTTGGTTTGTTTTTGTATTAAGTGTTAGGAGAGTCAAAGTTGGTCAAAATGTGGACCAGACTCCAAAATGAGAGGTAAGAGGTTAGATGAGGTCTAGACATGGTTTTGGACCAAATATGTTTATTTTCAATCCAACTATGCAAGTTAGGAGTAATGGAAAGACAAGATTGCAAAAATTGCAAACGTTGCTCATGACAACTTTGCAACTTTGAAAAGTTGCCATGACAACTTTCCTAAAAATTGCAAATAGCCATAAATGAGTCTAAATCCAAACATTAGGGTCTAAAAACATGTGTTAGGACTATATAAGACTAAATAAACCCTAATTGAGGTGCTAGTTGTCAGATTGTATGGACTGATTTGGAAGAAGCAAGTAATTGACTAGTTTTGTAACACACGGTCACTTTGAAGCCTTCATCCACACTAAAATGGATTGAATGGTAATATCTAATGCATTTAAGGTTTAGCAATTTGTATGTAGATACCTTGTGTGGATTTGGTTTGGAAATTTTGTTCATTTCTTTATCATTTTGTAAATTCTTTTAGTTTCACTAGTTCTTTGTCCTGAACAGAGGTAGTTATGTAAATATGGCTCCTTCTTGAATTCCAATGGTTGAATACTTATGGCCACTTGGAATAAAGAAGGTCACTCTATATAATATATAAATATGTCTTATAGGTTTTTTTTTATCAGGGTAGCTTATTTTATACGCAAGCCCTAGGCGGGTCCAAAGTCATCCAGCTAGGAGCTTGTAGAGTTGCAGAGGTTTAAAGATTGGTTAGATGGATTGGTGTGTGCCAATCCTGAGTTGGGAAGTGTAGGGGCATGGTACTAGGTCATTTGGTTGAAAGGATAAGTGTAGGTGAGTTCATTTGAGCACATTTTGAGCCATCAAAAGATAGACTGGTCTATATGCCCTAAAAACCCTTAAAATAGGGGTTTCATGAAAGTACAGTGTACGGACACTTTGAGGAACCAAGACATAGAAAATATGGAAGACTGGGTTGATCTTAGAATGAATCCAAAGTTACCTTGGAGGCTTTTTAAGCGAATTTTGAAGCAATTTCAATATTTAAGGTTTTAGGAGCCCTAATTGAGCAAAAAGGCTACAAGGCCTAAAACATAGGGAATCAAGAACTCAATTGCAAAACCCATGAAAGATTGGTGAAAGGGGTTATAAGGCCTATTGAAAATGATGGAGAAGGAGGATGGACTCCTAATTACCATGCCAAAGAAATATTTAAACATATTTTCTTGGATAGGACCCATGAGTGCATAGAAGGTGGTGGAGTGAAGACAGTTTGAAGTTGATTGGAGAGATTTAGTGGAGTAGAGGATTGATAGAAAAATCCTCTAGTCAGGTTAAAGATAAAATTTCCCTAGGAAGGCTAATAAATAGCCTTAGGAAGATCAAGAAAGCTCTTGAAGTGGAATCTCCCCTTCAAAGTGGTATCAGAGCCATTGAAAGGATTGGGAAGAGTGTTGTGTATGTCAGAGGTGAGTGAGTCAATAGGAGAAAGCACCATGGTGACAAATGTAGAGTTAGCAAGGGAATTGATAGATTAGAAAGAGAAGAATAGACTTCTAGAGGAAGCTATAGAGGAATTGAAGCTAGGACTAGCAGAAGTTGCAGAAACTGTAGACAAAGTGAAGGAGCAGTTAGAGGTTGATAAAGGTGAGTGAAAAGCACAAAGAGAAGAAGATGTAGAACCATAACTAGAACAACCATTACCAGAGGAACCTTTCCTAAAAGCCCTCAAAGCATTGAGTGGTAAAGAACTTTAAGGCATCCTTATGTTCACTGGAAAAATGGATGCAGAATTGGTTATGGAGTAGATTGAAGGCATGGAGAATACTTCAAATGTGATGGGATTACAGAGGCCCAAAAAGTGAAGATAGCCAAATCTAGGTTGAGAGGACAAGCCCTAACTTGGTGAAAGTTCCTACAAGAAGAAAGAGAGAGGGAGAAGTAAAGAATCCTATAGTGAATTGGAAGGCTATGGTGACTAAGATCAAAGAAAGATACCTACTAGATGATTATGAAATTCAACTACATAAGAAGAGACAAAACCTTAGGCAGAGGGAGATGAATGTTGCCTCTTATACAAAGGAGTTTTAGAAGTTGTGCCTTAGATCCAAGGTACATGAAGAGGAAAGCATTAGAGTGGCAAGATACCTCAATGAGATTAGATGAAGAATTCAAGAAGAGCTAAGTCTATTTACCTTGACTACTGTCCATGGTTGTGTACAAATGGCCCTCAAGGTGGAGGAAAGAAACAAGAAGAGGCAAGAATCTAACTCTAGAGGCAGAGATTTTAGAGGTTAAAATAGAGGAGGTTCTAGTGGTAGAAGAAATGAACATATAAGTAAAGGAGACTCCAATTTGATTTAACAAGTAAGTGAGATAAATAATAGAGGTGGCTATGGCATATGTAGGAGTTACAACAGTGGTGGAAGAGGTAGGACTGGTGACTCTAGCAGAAGTTCATACTTTGCTAGCATGAAATGTTACCATTGTGGACAGATAGGACACCCTATCTATAGATGTCCAGAAAAGGCATCATCTTCACATGGTGAGAAGAAGATAGAATATGTCTAAGAAGAAGACATTCATGTGAAGCAATCATAGATAACTCTTGATTCAGAGAAAGGTGAGAGTCGCATGCTTAGGAGAGTCTTAATTAGAGAGCCTGGTAAAGAAGAACACAAGAGGAGGAGAGCCATCTTTAGGATCAAATGCAAGATACTTGGCAAGGTGTGTAGAGTTATCATAGACTCTGGATCCACAGATAATGTAATATCCAAGGAGGTAGTGCAGAAGTTGAAACTAAACAAGATACCCCATGCATATCCCTACAAGGTAACTTGGCTAAAAAAGGGCAAAACATACTTGTTAATGAGAAAGTGTGGGTTGAATTAACCATAGGAGGGTACCAAGAAAAGATACTATGTGATTTCTTACCTATGGATGATTTCCATCTGTTGCTAGGAAGACCATGGCAATATGACAGAGAAGTAGTCCACCATGACAAGGAGAATAAGTACTCATTCAAGAAGAATAGAGTCACCTATAAAATACAGTCCATAATAGAAGAAGAAACAGTAAATACTATGGACTCCAATACACTCCTAATGAGTGGGAAATAATTCCTAAGTGATATGAAGAAAGAAGAAGGGATTGGGTATGTCATCATTGTGAAACCAAAGGAAGAAGAGACACAAAAACAAACACATATGCCCGCAGAAGTCAAATAGTTGCTAGATCAATTCCAAGACATCATTTGTGATGGGACACCAGCCACTCTACCTCCATAAAGAGAAATCAGTCATTAGATTGATTTTGTACCAGGGACATCATTGCCTAACAAAGCTACTTACAATATTATACTAGAACAAAATAAGGAGATTGCAAGGCAAGTCCAAGAGTTGTTGGACCAAGGACTAATCAGAAAGAGAATCAGCCCATGTACTATTCCAATGGTTTTGGCACCTAAAAAGGGAGGCAAGTGGGGGATGTGTATTGACTCTAGGGAAATAAATAGGATAACAATTAGGTATAGATTTCCTATTCCTAGAATATAAGACTTCATGGATTGTCTTGGGGGTGCTAAGTACTTTTCAAAAATAGACCTTAAGAGTGGATATTATCAAATTAGGATGAAAGAGGGGGATGAGTGGAAGTCTGCCTTTAAAATCACAGAGGGACTATATGAGTGGTTAGTAATGGCATTTGGGCTTACAAATGCACCTAGTACATTTATGAGAGTAATGAATGAAGTCCTAAAAGATTATATAGGTGTGTTTGTAGTAGTGTACTTAGATGATATCCTCATCTTTATTAAGACAAAAGAGGAGAATATGAAACACCTAGAGATTGTGTTGAAGAAACTCGAAGAAGATAAGTTGACCATTAACCTTGAAAATAGTGAGTTCATAAAACAAGAAATTGTTTACCTAGTTTTTTTAGTCTCTCAAGGTGATCTAAAAAAGGACAAAAGAAAACTAGAAGCAATCCTAAGTTGGCTTACTCCAAAAATAGGGACAGAAGTCAAGAGCTTCCATGGTTTGGCTCAGTTTTAGAGGAAGTTTGTGAGAAGGTTTAGTGAGATTTGTGCACCTATCCTAGATACCATAAAAGGTGGAGTTAAGACCAGACTCATATGGACCAAGGAAGCCAATGAAGGTTTTGAGAGGTTGAAGAAGGATATAGCTACACAACCCATCCTTATGCCTCCTAGTTTTGACAGATTATTTATTGTAGAGTGTGATGCAAACAATATAGCTGTGGGGGAAGTATTGAGTCAAGAAGGGAGGGTAGTAGCCTTCTTTAGTGAAAGTTTAAATGAAGATAAGTCAAGATATTCATCTTATGATTTGGAGCTTTATGCATTGTTCCAAGCTCTCAAGAAGTGGAGTCACTATCTATTGCCAAAGGAATATGTTGTATATATATACAACCTAGCCCTAAGCTATATAAACACTCAAGAAAAGCTCATTCTTAGGCACATCAAATGGATGGAATTTCTGTAATCATACACATTCACCATCAAACACAAGAAGGGGTTAAACAATAAAGTTTCAGATGCATTTAGTAGGAGATTTCTCACTCTCCAAGAAATCCAATTGCAGAGCATAGGAGTTGAAGGATTCAAGGACTTGTATGCAGGGGATGCAAATTTCTCAGAGATTCACAAGGTATGCATTGATTTTGATAATCACTTTCATAGTAAATTTGTTGAATACACCCTGCAAAATGGTTTGTTATTTAAAGGGAAACAATTATGTGTTCCAAGGGGATCCATGAGGAAAACCTCATCCAAGAGAAACATAATGGCAGCTTAAGTGGTCACTTTGGGTTGAATAAGACCTTAGATCTAGTAGTAAGATTCTACCATTGGCCTAAAGTGCAAAAGGATGTAAGAAGATATGTAGAACAGTGTGTGATATGCCAAAAAGCCAAGGGTACTTCTTCAAATGCGGGACTTTATCAGCCCTTACCCACACCTAATAGGCCTTGGGAGTGCATAAGCATAGACTTTATAGTGGGATTGCCTAGGACAAAAACTGGTTTGGATAGTGTGTATGTTGTGGTGGATCGGTTTAGAAAGATAAGTCACTTTATCCCTTGTAAAACAACCCATGATGCTAGCTACATTACTCAACTCTTCTTTAGAGAAGTGGTAAGGATTCACGACCTACCTATCAACATTGTCTCAGATAGGGATGTGAAATTTATGGGGCACTTTTGGAAAATGCTCTAGAAGAGGTTGGGAACCAATTTGGCACATTGTTCTGCATATCATCCTCAAACAAAGGTAATAAATAGGGTGCTTGGAAACTTATTAAAATGTATAACCAAGGATTATGGAAAAGGATGAGATCAAGTCATCCCACAAGCTAAATTTGCCTATAACAATAGTACAAGTAGATCCACAAGTAAGAGTCCATTTGAAATTGTGTATGGACTGCATCCAAGGGGAATTTGTGAGCTCAGAGAGTTAAAGGGTCGTGAAGGAGTTATTGGACATGCAGATGACTTTGCACAATCTATGAGAGAGGTCCATGAGTAGGTGAAGAAGACTCTAATGGAGGCAAACCAAAAGCTAAAAGCTAAAGTAGATGAAGGGAGAAGAGATTTGTAGTTTGTAGTAGGAGACTTGGTGATGGTGTATCTCAACAAATCCAGACTACTCTAGGGCATTCCAAGCAAGCTTCAGATGAGGATAGTTTTCCCATGTAGGGTATAGGATAAGTACAGTCTTAATGCCTACAAGGTAGATCTACCCAAGGAGATAT
This sequence comes from Thuja plicata, assembly GCA_018584345.1. Taxonomy (NCBI): domain Eukaryota; kingdom Viridiplantae; phylum Streptophyta; class Pinopsida; order Cupressales; family Cupressaceae; genus Thuja; species Thuja plicata. The sequence goes on from MU225230.1 coordinate 705,220, forward strand.
CAATCTCTCTTATCTTCAATGTGAAGGATTTAAATAAATACAAAGGTCTAGATGTAGAGGAGTATGAGTATAGTATAGAAATGGCCAAGGATGTGGAAGAACTCAATGTACCTTTCAAGACTAAGCCTCAAGCTAAAAGGGTCCTAGATTCTAGAGTGAAGAAGAAGACTAGAAACAAAATCTACATTGAGCATCTAGTAAAATGGGAGCATCAACCTAAATCAAAGGCTACTTGGATAGAAGAGGGTTATTTCAAGAAACATGGCATCAGTTTAGAGCTCATCACACCTTAGGTAACTTAACTTTCTTGTTGCAGGGGAGAATGGTGCAGGAGCACCTTAGGCTCCTAGGAAAGATCTTATTTCAATTTTGTCTTGTAGGTGGTTCTATCCAACCACCAATGAATAAGGACTGTGATAAAGTACCAAGGTGTGTGGATTGTCTTGTAAATAGGAGTTTGTAGCTTCATGTCTTTGGTTTAATCCAAAAAGGTCCTAGTTAGTTTATTTTTGCACTAAGTGTTAGGAGAGTCAAAGCTAGTCAAAATGTGGACCAGAATCCAAAATGAGAGGTAAGAGGTTATATGAGGTATAGACATGGGTTTGGACCAAATATTTTTATTTTCAATCCAACTATGCAAGTTAGGAGTAATGGAAAGACAAGATTGCAAAAGTTGCTCATGACAACTTTGCAACTTTGAAAAGTTATCATGACAACTTTCCTAAAAATTTGAAAATAGCCATAAATGAGTCTAAAGACCAAATTTAGGGTCTAAACATGTGTGGGAGTATTATATAAGACTAAATAAACCCTAAGTGAGGGGTTGGTTGTCAGATTGTACTTACTAATTTGGATGAAGCAAGTAATTGACTAGTTTTGTAACACATAGTCACTTTGAAGCCTTCATCCACACTAAAATGGATTGAATGGTAATATGTAATTAATTTAAGGTTTAGTGGTTTTTATTTAGATACCTTTTGTGTATTTGGTTTGGAAATTTTGTTCATTTCTTTATCATTTTGTAAATTCTTTTAGTTTCATCGGTTCGTTGTCCTGAACATAGGTAGTTATGTAAATATGGATCCTTCTTGAATTCCAACAGTTGAATCCTTATGGAAACTTGGAATAAATAAGGGAACTCTTTATACTATGTAAATATGTTTTCTATGTTTTTTTTAAACAGGGGAGCTTATTTTACAAGCAAGCCCTAGGCGGGTCCAGAGCCATTCGACTAGGAGCTTGTAGAGTTGCAAAGGCTTAAAGATTGGTTAGATGGATTGGTGTATTCCAATATCGAGTTAGGAAGTGTAGGGGAGTGGGACTAGATCATGTGGTTGAAAGGATAAGTGCAGGTGAGATCATTTCAGCACATTTCGAGCCATCAAAAGATAGACTGGTCTATATGCCCTAAAAACCCTTAAAAATAGGGGTTTCATGAAAGTACAGTGTACAGAAACTTGGAGGAACCAAGACATAGAAAATATTGAAGCCTAGGTTGATATTAGAATGAATAAAAAGTTACCTTGGAGGCTTGTTAAGGTAATTTAGAAGCAATTCCAATATTTCAAGTTTTAGGAGGCTTAATTGAGCAAAAAGGCTACAAGGCCTAAAACATAGGGAATCAAGAACTCGATTACAAAACCCATGAAGTATTGGTGAAAGGGGTTTTAAGGCCTCTTTAAAATGATGGACACCTAATTAACATGCCAAAGAAAGATTGAAACATAGTTTCTTGGATAGGACCCCTGAGTGCATAGAAGGTGGTGAAGGAGTGAAGAGAGTTTAAAGTTGATTAGAGAGATTCAGTGGAGTAGAGGATTGATAGAAGAATCCTCTAGTTAGGGTAAAGATAAAATTTCCCGAGGAAGGCTAATAAATATCCTTAGGAAGAGAAAGAAAGCTCTTGAAGTGGAATTTCCCCATAATTCACTTTTCAACATCTTTTTGCCTTTGATATCAATTCTATTTTCATTTTTGAAGGGGCATCATATGGTCAAAACATGATTTTTTATCACAGTTTCACAACGAGAGTAAAATTTGGGGTACTAAAATTTTAATTTTATATCAATGGGGCATTTTTGTGTTTGTCTATCATCATTTTTTTAGATCAGGGCTTGACATCAGGTTTTGCATCAAATTGTGCATCAAGTTGTCAAATCATGTTCATCGCATCAGACATTTTATCATATCAGATCAAATCAAATCAATCAATCAAATCATTCAATCAGATCAAGACATCAATTTTATTTGAATCAATGCACTTTGCACATCAATTCAAAGAGGGGCATTTGTAGACACCTAAATTTGGTCAGGTGTATTTGATCAAATCAAATGATAGTTTATCAAATCAAATGGAAGCTAATCAAATCAAATGGGACTAAATCACAATCCAAATCAAAGGATCAATTAATAAATACATCAATTAATTAAATATAAGCCTAAAAGGGATTAATCAAAACTATGTAATTGATTTAATCAATTCATTATATAATTTAAATCAAAAATCAAATTCAACCCATTCCCTTACATGGCTAATTTAATTAATTAATTGAATTACTTAAATCGTATTTTCTTTCAAAAAATGAGACAATAAATTGAAGAGCCAATGAGAATCAAGAATTGAAAGCACATGGATCACTCCAAACTTTGCAATCTTGATCACTCATTTAACCCTTCAACATCCTCACCACTTAATTTGTCTCTTTGTCCCAACCTTTGAGAGCAACATTTAAATGGTCTCTCCATTTGAAACCATTTGAAAGCTTTCAACTCAACCAAGATTGAATCATGATCAAATTAACTCTACCCCCTACCCTTGGGAAATCCTATAAATACCAAGTATTTTGAGAGCATTAAGAATCCTAAACATTCATGAGTAATTGCATCTACACTATAGAGAAATTCTTTAAGATCATAGCATTTGTGAGCATAATAGTGCAATTTGAGAGCAAAATTGAATAAATTGTATAACAATTTGGAGAATTTGAGAGCTATATTAGGCATTATCAAACATGATTTTTTCATTCTAGGACTGTCACTAATGGAGATTAAGGCTGAGAGCTTCATTAGAATGCTTGGTTAGAGAACCATGGAATGCTTCTTGTTAATTTGTCAATTCTTTGATTAAATTTAGATTATCTTTCCATAGAATTGATAGATTTCAAACTAATTTCATGAAGGTATACTTTATATGTACACAAAGAGTATAGGGTAACCCATTGGATCCTATCAATTGGGATGCACTAGAATTAGATGATTTGGATGTTAGAACAACCTCTATTCTAAAGAGAACTAAAAAATGGTTGATCAGGGTAAGAGGGGGAGAGAAGGATATGAATCCATTGGGAACTCCTACAACTATAGCTCAGGGCTCAAAACCTCCACCAACCCAAAGTGATCTTATCTCAAATATACTAGTAGTTGATTTATCTATAGTTTCAGGAGGAGGCGATGGGTAACCTTCAGAGAAAAACTTAGGGATTCATCCCACTTGTAGAACGAGATCCTTAGCAATTATATATTTCACAATGGATGAAGAAATATCAGAACAAGAAGAGCAAGGGGAATAGGGTGTTCAGAAGTGTATGGAATCCACTCAGCAAGGTGAAGACAAAGGGAATGCTCCAGCTCAAGAAACACAACAGTTTACAACATAACTTGGTAAAGTGCTCAAGCTCCCATTCTCCACTCAGGTTCCTAGCACTACTACCCATCCTGTCAAAAGAATACTTAATTTCTCCCCCAATAATTTGAAGTCTACCTCCCAAGTGCTAGCAACTCCTACTTGGTTACATGAGTGTTTAGAATGGAAAATGAAAAGAGAAGCATAAATATATCCTCCCAAAGGTACCTCTTGAGACCTGAAATTGCACCCTCCTCGACCTTGCTTTGAAGGCTAGGCTTGAGGATTCCAAGACAACATGGAAACACTCCTAGGTGGTGGGATTTCCTCTCTTGGAGTGAATCTCTAGATTCTAGGTCAGTTCTTATTTGATATATCACCTATGAAGATCCTTGAACAAAAAGTAAACTTTGGAGGAAAAGGGAATAAGTATGCAAAAAAATAAACTTGTATAAAACTAATCTAAAAGGTGATACACCAAGGGTGATGTAACCAAGATGAAGCTTTGGTCATGAGGGAGTCCTTGAAGAGAATACAAGTTTTAGGAATATGACACAAATTTGATGATTAACAACTTCATATCAGTCCTTTATGAGGAGGTTTCTTAGTTTCTTATCAACAATAGGTCAAGAGGATGTAAAAAACTCTTCACACTTAACCAGTTTATGGAGAAAATATTGAGAAAACACAACTCGTAACCTATGCAAGTATTAATAAAACACACTCAAAGATGCACAATAGAGACATAAACTTGCATGATCCAATGGATGAATGCATTACAAGCAAATATTGAATCCTAAATTGTATGCAAATAAGTGAATTCAAAGGAGGCTTGCAAAAAATATGATTTCTTATTCAACACTCCAAAGGAAATAAATACAAATACTAGTTACAATAGCCTAAAATAAAATTAGAGGATAAAAAATCAATCACTCCTATCCTTCCAAGAAGTGGGAACCCTCTAACTCTAAACACTAACCTTGCTTTTAAAGGAAAACAAATTTCAATTCCAAAGTAAACAACAGCTGAACTCTACATGAATCTCGGTGAGTAACTTGACTGGTTATAAATTTAACTATAGAAAGAAGAAGGAAAAGAAGGTCTATGAATGATTCTTGGCCCAAAATATGCAAAAATGAAATGTATCTTCCTATCATTTGGTGATGACTGGTTGATAAGTATTTTGATCTTTGAGTTGAGTTGTCATTGGCTGCTTTAAAACCCAGAGTTAAGTCCTTGTGTGACTAGCATGAAATAAGAGAGGGTTTGAATTTAATAGAACTTTGGTGGAAACCCTTGTCAACCCTTCTAGGGATGTAGAAGACTGACACCTTCACTAATGAACTATAACTGATTGAATGTTTGAATATGTTAAGTTGATGATCACCGAGATGCAAAAAGTTAATGCAAGACATTAAATCAGTTAATGTATTGTATTGTCATTGATGTCAACTTGATATAATCTAATTGGTTATATATACATAGTGTCAAAGACTTCAAAGAACCAAAGAAATAAAGGTTATGCTATCATTAATGCATAAAAGATTAGTATACACCAAGTGACAACAAACCTCGACAGATTGAGAACCTCGAGAGAAGAGTCATAGTGATACCCAAGAAAGATACCTGAGCATGTTAGTAGTAACTGAGAGGCGGGGGGCTAAATCAGTGGCCTCAGAAATTTATCCTTTTAAACTTTAATCCACCAATCAATACTTCTCTAATTATTAAGTCCCAACAAGATGCATGCCATTGAAATACTTGAAACAAATAACTGTCTGTCGGTTTACCTTGTCTGTCCTTATTCTCCTTGATAACCGATAAGTAGTAAACTGTATTTACCGATACTCAGTAAATGTGTAGAGTATACCAGTCAATCCATAAATGTATATGAAGAATGTAAAATACTAAAGTAATAAACCATAGACATAACAGAAGGATTTTAACGTGGAAACCATGTTAAGGGAAAAACCACTGGGACTGGTACCCCAAATTTTCACTCTTCTAAAGTGAGCCCTGTTAGGAACCAACCCTGTTAAAGGTTACAAACACACTGTTAAGTGCAACCTTGTTAGAGGATTTTCAATACATAGGTTGTCACTAAGTATCTGGCATCTACACTACCATCCTTGAATCAGTCTCATGACTGTCAATAGGCTTTATGCAAATCTTACTATCATCCTTGAGTCAGCCTCCTTCTTAGACTATCAATAGGCTTTAGGTAAGACCGGTGCTACTATCATCAGTCAACCTTCTGGTAATCTGTTAGGATATACCTCAATTACAAAAGACGGTTAAGTCCTGCTCTATTAAGAGACTTAATGCTTCAATGGTTAAACTGAAACAAAATGACCTATTTCTAATACAACTTAATTGCAGATTTTCAGATCTATTTACTTACAATATCTTTCTGATCAATGTATCAATACAATTCCTTTGTACTTAACCCTTTCTGCTCTGTGATGCTATTCTTTTCTGTCTGTCAGTGTCTACAAAATTCTTTAGCTCTCCCTCAGCTTGATTGATCAGGATTGCATGAAGTTAATCCTTCATCAGTTTCTCTTCAGCATCTTCTATCAGTTCACTCACCCATGTATCTGATTTCTCATTGACCACTCTCAATATGAATTATACTTGTCTCTTAAATAGACATGATTTATCTTAATTCTAGGTTCTTGATTCTTGATTCTTGGCGTGAAAAATAATCCAGCCAAATTGATTTATGGCTTTAACTCCTGATTTATCTCATAGTTATCTTCTTGCCAACTGTACAAATCACTTACTTAACTATGTTTGAATAAAACAAATTAAACAACCAGTTAAGTCTATCCTTTAGCTCTACCAGCTAGATATTTTATCATTTTCTTATCTCTTTGTTCCGTCAGTCAATTCTGCAGTTCATCACCGGTGACAACTGCCAGTTCCATCGGTGTCTCTTCAGTTAGCTTCAGGATCTCTGTCTGTTGGGCATCATTGGATCATGCTCATTGGGAAATGCTATTTTTAGCTCATCGGGCATCATGTGATTCTGCTTCATCGGGCAACACTATCTTCTACTCGTCCGGCATCACTGTGACTTTTATCTCTGTCTTTACCGATGGTGTGCACTTCGTCGGTGTAGTCTATCACTTAGTGAATACTAGACTTTTATGCATTGCTGAAAGAATAACCTTTATTCCATTGGCTCTCTGAATTCTTTAGCATGACCATATAGATTATATCAAGTTGACATCAATGACAATACAAACCATTAACTGATTTAATGTCTTGCATAATCTTCAACTTAATATAGTCAATCATTTAATCAGTTACATGTCATCAATCTCTCCCTTTGGCATTGATGGAAACATGCTATATTATCATACTATATTATTGCTATTACAATATAAAATACAATTGTTGAGATTCATCAAATTACCAAACAGTTTGCTTTGATAACTGATAAAATTTCTGACCGTCGGTAAGCTCTGTGTAAGCTTAGATTTGATTCTTGCAGCTTTTCCTTTTCTTCTTTTGATGTGTTGTGACCTCTGTTGGTGTCAAAATTTCTCTTTGACTGTTCTACATCTTTGATGTCACTATCTTGTATTTGCAAATTGTATACAAATACTCTCCCTTTGGATATGATCTATCCATGTTTGGAGTAATCTGATAATGAAAATTTTTTGATGATAATATGGAAACATTCTCTCCCTTTGACAACAATGCCAAACAAATATTTTTACAAATATTTGACATTCTGTCAACTAATTCCTTCTTTCCATAATATATTCCTTGAATTTCCCTTATCCATTATCAATATAAAAATCTTCTCTAGTGCTTGGTTCTGATATATACCTTTCTATATATAGATGTAGCGTTTGAAGTTCAGCTTTTGCTTGCATCAATCATGATTGATATTCTGAAAATATATGGTTGATGCAGCCTTCAGTCCTTTTATTGACTATTAGATATGGGTTTTACCCCTGGTCTTTTCCTCAGGTACTCAAATGTATCTTTTGGCAGTGGCTTGGTGAAGATATCAGCCAATTGTTCTTTTGATTGCACATATTCAAGTATCACCTCTTTTTATTGAACTTGTTCTCTCAAATAATGATACTTGATGGAAATGTGTTTAGTCTTCGAATGCATGACTGGATTCTTGGAAATATTTATTGCACTGGTGTTATCACAATAAATTACTACTGGTTCTTTGATCTTCATATGCATACCTTCCAGCAGTTGTTTGATCCATGCAATATTCGAGCAGTTTGCAGTAGCAGCAACATAGTTTGCTTCTGTAGTGGACTGAGAGATGCATCCTTGCTTCTTGCTAATCCATGTGACAAGTCTGTCACCCATAAAAAAAGCTCCTCCAGTTGTGCTCTTCCGGTCATCAAGATTTCCAGCCCAATCAGCATCGGTAAACACTTTTAGTTCAAATTTACCTTCTCTTCTATACCATAATCCAAATTCTTCAATATTCTTCAGATACTTAGTATTCTTTTCATAGCACTTATATGTGATTCCCTAGGGTTAGCAGAAAATCTAGCAACAATTCCTACTACATGTGCAATATCTGGTCTAGTGTGTACAACATACATGAGTTTTCCTATCATGGATCTGTATAGAGTCAAATTTACCTCTGTTGTTTTGTCTTCCTTTGTTAATTTGCATCCAGTAGCCATCGGTGTTCCAACAGGTTTGGAATCTTCCATCTCAAATATTTTTAGAACTTCTTTGATGTATTTGGACTGAGTAATGAAAATACCTTCACTTTGTTGAATGATTTGTAGGCCAAGAAAGAACTTGATCTCTCCAAACATAGACATCTCAAATTCCTTGCTCA
>MU225230.1:723434-733973 GCA_018584345.1 Thuja plicata
TGCCATGAAGCAAAGTTGTCCTTGTTCAACTTGGGCACATCTCGTCTATTCATCTTGTGATCTTTAACTTAGGTCTTGAAACCTTCCTTCTAAGCACACAAGCTCTGATACCAATTGTTAGTAATAATTGAGAGGGGGGGTGAATCAGTGGCCTCAAAAATTTATCCTTTTTAAACTTTAATCCACCAATCAATACTTCTCTAATTATAAAGTTTACAAACACACTATTAAGTGCAACCTTGTTAGAGGATTTTCAATACATAGGTTGTCACTAAGTATTTGACATCTATGCTACCATCCTTGAATCAGTCTCGTGACTGTCAATAGGCTTTATGCAAATCTTACTACCATCCTTGAATCAGCCTCCTTCTTAGACTATCAATAGGCTTTAGGTAAGACTGGTGCTACTATCATGAGTCAACCTTCTAGTAATTTGTTAGGATATACCTCAATTATAAAAGACTATTAAGTCCTGCTCTTTTAAGAGACTTAATGCTTCAATGGTTAAACTGAAACAAAATGACATGTTTCTAATGCAACTTGATTGCAGATTTTTAGATCTATTTACTTACAATATCTTTCTGATCAATGTATCAATACAATTCCTTTGTACTTAACTCTTTCTGCTCTTTGATGTTGTGCTTTTCTGTCCGTCAGTGTTTGCAGAATTCTTTAGCTCTCCCTCAGCTTGATTGATTAGGACTGCATGAAGTTAATCCTTCATCAATTTCTCTTCAGCATCTTCTATCAATTCACTCCCCCATGTATCTGATTGCTCATCGACCACTCTCAAAATGAATTATACTTGTCTCTTAAATAGACATGATTTTCCTTAATTATGTGTTCTTGATTCTTGATTCTTGGCATGAAAAACAATCCAGCCAAATTGATTTATGGCTTTAACTCTTGATTTATCTCATAGTTATCTTCTTGCCAACTGTACAAATTACTTACTTAACTATGTTTGAATAAAACAAATAAAACAACCAGTTAAATCTATCATTTAGCTCTGTCAGCTAGATATTTTGTCATTTTCTAATCTCTCTGTTCCGTCGGTCAATTCTACAGTTCGTCGTCGGTGACAACTACCAGTTCCATCAGTGTCTCTTCAGTTAGCTTTGGGATCTCCATCCGTCGGGCATCATTGGATCTTGCTCGTGGGGAAACACTATTTTTAGCTCGTCGGGCATCATGTGATTCTGCTTCATCGGGAAACACTGTCTTCTACTCATCGGGCATCACTGTGACTTTTATCTCTGTCTTTACCGATGGTGTGCACTCCACCGGTGTAGTCTATCACTTAGTGAATACTAGGCTTTTATGCATTGCTGAAAGTATAACCTTTATTCCATTGGTTCTCTGAAGTCTTTGGCATGACCATACAGATGATATCAAGTTGACATCAATGACAATACAAACCATTAACTGATTTAATATCTTGCATCATCTTCAACTTAATATATTCAATCATTTAATCAGTTACATGTCATCAGAGCATGCATTACCAAATAGAACCTAAGAGATACCCGAGCATAGCTGAATATCATAGTGTTTCCCGATGGATAGACAACCCTAACGAATAGAGATGCTTGAGGACAACTGAAGTCAAGACTGAGCAAACAAGGATTTAAACACCAATAACAACTGAAGTTTAGAAATGACAAAATACTTAGCTAGAAAGAGCTAAATATGGAGTTAACTTGTTGATTACATTATTTTCATCAACAATTTAAAAGCTAGAGATAAGATAGAGACTTAATGTTTTTTTATTCCAGTTATCAATGAGAAATCTATGGGATAAAACTAAAGTAATCTTTAAAGCAAGAATGGCGAGAATTGTGGATCATGCCAAGAACAAGAAAGACAAAGACCTAGAAATTATGAAATCATGTATATAAGAGAGACAATCTAATTCATTATGAATTAGGGGTGAATAGAGAAGAAGATGTTGAAGAGAATACTGGTGAAGAAGACTTTATACAGTCCTGATCAAACAAGTTGAAGAATAGAGCTAAATATTTCTGCGAACACCGAGAAACAGATAAGCAACAACATCACCGAGTAGAAAGTAGTGGAGAAAAAGGAATAAAAGGGAAAAAAATGATTAGAAAGGTATTACGAGCTTACAGTAGATCTAAACATCTTCAATTTTAAGTTGTATATATGAACAGATCATATATTGTTTTAGTTTAACCATTGATTCAGAAAATCTTGTAACAGAGTGGGATTGAACTATCCTTTATATTTTGAGATACATCCCAAGGAGTATCAAAATTTTCTCATGAAGATGACATAATGAAATTCCAGATATCAAGTGACAAACTATTATACTAAATCCTCTAACAAGGTCACACTTAATAGTGTGTTTGTAACCTTTAACAGGGTTGGCTCTTCATTGAGCTCACTTCAAAAGAGTGAAAATTTTGGGTTACTAATCCCAAGTGGTTTTTCCCTTAACATGGTTTCCATGTTAAAAATCCATGTGTCAAATGTGTTTATGATTCATTAATTTAATGTTTTTCTTTACACATTACTAAAACAAGATTGATTGGTAAACACTAAGTTATTTACTGTATTTTGGTAAAGTTTAGACTGCTATTTGGTAAAGCTTAAGAATAAGAATTAGTGGACTTCGAGCAGTGGTTATTTGATAAGATTATTTAAAGGCATACATCTTGTAGGACTAAAGATAACTAGAGGTTTATATTTGAGATATAAATTTTTGTGGTTGGTTTATTGGATTGATTTTTAAGGCTACTGATTCACCACCCCCCCACCCCCCCCTCTCAATTATTCTAACAATTGGTATCAGAGCTTGTGTGCTTAGAAATGAAGGTTTCGAGACCTAAGCCAAAGATCACAAGATGAGCAAACAGGATGTACCTAAATTGAACAAAAACAACTTTGCATCATGGCAAAGTAGGATAAGACTCTACCTATCAGGTATTGGAAATGATGTTACTCAATGCTTGGATACTCAATATGTGTTGCCTACAAGACCTCACACACTTGATCAATTAAGAGAAAATCATGAGCACAATTCTATGATGATAGAACTTGCTTCCTCGCTCTCCAATGTTGAATTTGAAGATGTCAAAACATGCACCACTACAAAGAAAATGTGGGACAAATTAAAGCTAGTACATGGAGGAGATGTAAATGTACCAAGAGCTAAGGTAGAAAGCCTAAGAGGAAAATTTGATGACCTAAGAATGAAAGAAGGAGAAAATATCACACAATATAGCTACAAAATCAAAGAGGTAGTCAATGCTATCTGAGAAGTTGTAGGTGTACTTGATAAAGAAATAGTGGTAAGTAAAATTCTAAGAACCTTACTGCATGTTTATGCTATTAGAGTATCTGCTATACAAGAAATGAGAGCAATAGCAAATAACAATGTCACTCTAGATAGTTTGGTTGGTAGACTTATTTAATTTGAGATGAATAACTTTGACAACATTGTCTTACCATCTATTGAGTCTGCATTCAAATCTTCTTTGAAAATAAGTAATTCAAGTCATGAACACGCTATGAGAAATGATAGTGAAAGTTATAGTGATGACCAAGAACTTGATGAGATTGAAGCACTAATGGTTAGAAGATTGCAGAGAGGCAAAGGTAGATACAAAGGTTGTTGGAAATAATGGGAAGTATGTACTGAGAGGGGAGGGGTGAATCAGTACCTCTAAAATTTTTATCTCTTTTAACCTTAATCCTTTATGTAATCAATTGTATTACCATTCATATCTGCTATTCTATCTTTGTGTATGTAACATCAATTCATAAACTAATAAGCATGTAAAACATTCATAGAAGCATTCATGAAATGTAATGACACATAACACAAGATATGGTAACACAGAAAACCCTTGTTAGAAGGTAAAATTTACAGTGGGGATGACACCCACAAAAACTTCACTATCTGCAGATTGGAAGGGGTCGGTTAAGGCTTACAATTTTGATCACTTCTGATGATCTACCCTATTAGGAGTATTATGTAGAGACCGGTTAAGGTCTACTTTGTTAAGAGCTTTAGAAACACAATTTAGTGTGCACTCAGTTAAGATATTTACAAAGGATTGTTAAATCCACATTTTCTTAAAAGGATTTCTTCTATTTGCTACACTTGTTAGAATGTGGACAAAAATACTCAATGACCTGAGTGTATGCAATCTTCAATTGTTGATTTCAAATCCATTAAAATCACATGTACAAAGTATCACCTAATGTGATTGATTAATACCTTTGTTTCTCGGTAGCCTTGATTCTTGGTTCTTTATAACCAAATTCATCTTTTCCTATTCTACTTCTTAAAACTCTTAGTCTAATCCATAGACGTGCTCCTTGGCTACTTTCATCCCCTCATCCTTTTGAAATGAATTATTACGCATCTATTTATACAATAGATTTACCTAATTTAGTTTCACGTATTGCAAAGATAACTCTATGATCAAAGGTTTACAACTTGACCTTGATCTCCTAGTCTGCATGTTTTTAATTAGTTCGACTGATTAAAACAATTACAATTATCTTGCTCATCCCTCAAGAAATGGTTTTAAATCAAATCAAAACTCTAAATATAAAACATAAGTGTTTTATCTGACTTGGAAGTCAGATCCACATTTCTCGAGATATAACAGACTTTCAGTGACTGATGCTCAGGTTTCTCAAGAAATTCTTTTGGTGTTCCTTCTGTGAGTCGAGTTCCCTTGCTTTGTTGGTTTCCTCTTCAACATTTTCAGTTTGCACTGCAAAACTGTTTAGTTGGGTTTCTCTTGAACTTAACACTTTCGGTTTGAACTAAAATCTATCTTTCAGTGTAGTGTTACCGATGGTTCATAAGTTGTTTTCCCTTTGCATATACTAATGGCAAAATAATGTCTTCAAAGGTAAATTACCAATGGTATGTTTTAATTGTAAAGAGATTGGACATTTTTCTGCTAGATCTCCTAACAAAAGAAAAGAAGACATAAACAATGACATATCATATGAGAAGAAGTTTGACAGAGGTGATGACAAAGATTACCAAAGCAACCGACAATCTGACAGAAGAGACAACCAAGACTACAAGGACAAAGGGAAGAAATCTTGTTACCTGGTTGAGAATAAAGTGAGAATACTAACACTGAATCTGATGAAGATATTGAGGTGGTATTTTTTGCTATGAAGGATGATTCAAACAAAGAGGAAAGGTATGTTGAGATTGCACTCATATCTAAGTTTAGTAAAAATGATGTTTGGATTATTGATAGTGGTTGTACTCACCACATGACTGGAGATAAAGAAAAGTTTAAAACTTTTGAGTATTATAATGGTGGATCAGTAAGAATAAGTAATGACTCACCTTGTTCGGTTGAAGGTAAAGGAACCATAATGTTGAATAATTTGATCAGATGCGAAAATGCATACTGGGTAAAAGGACTTAACTATAATCTCTTGAGTGTTTCACAATTGAATAACACAGGTCACCGAGTTGCAATTGAGAACAAAAAGGAAAAGATCTTTAATGAATCAAGAAGGTTGATCGGAACTGGTGAACATACAAAAGGTAACCTATTCTATCTTGATGATATAAACACCACTTGTTTAATGGCTAGAAACGAAGACATATGGTTGTGGCACAAAAGGTTATGTCATGTGAATTTTGACAACATGATTAGGATAAGTAATAAAAGGAAAGTAAGAGGCTTACCGAGCATGTCAAAACCCGACCATGTCATGTGTAAGAATGTCAAAAAGGTAAAATGATAAAGTCTAGTTTCAAGAGAAAAACCTACACATTTAATACCATTCTAGAATTAGTCCATACTAATCTATGTGGACCAATGAGAACAAAGAGTTACTATGGTGATAGATACTTCATTCTCTTTGTTGATGATTATTCTAGAATGATGACAGTTATGTTCTTAAAAGAGAAATCAGAAGCATTCAAGCTGTTTAAATGGTATAAAGATATTTTAGAAAAACAAAGTGGTAAGGAACTGAAATGCTTAAGATCAGATAGAGGAGGAGAATTTATTTATGATGAATTCACTAACTTTTGTAATGAGCATGGAATTTAAAGACATGTTTCTACACCAAGAACACCACAACAAAATGGGATTGTTGAAAGAAGGAATATATCCATTGTTGATTGTGCAAGAACACTAATGATTGAGAAAGGCATCACTCAAACATTCTGGAGAGAAGCTGTCAATACTGCTATCCACACATTGAACAAAGTTCAATTAAAGAAAGACACCAATAAGACACCTTATGAGCTATGGTATGGATACACACCCAATGTAAGTTACTTCAGAATTTTTGGAAGTCAATGTTATATTTTGAAAGATGATAGAAATGGAAAGTTTGACTCCAAAGGTGAAGAAGGAATATTTTTAGGGTATTCTACCAAAATCAAGGCTTATAAATGTCTTAACAAATCCTCTAACAAAATAATTGAAAGTGCAAATGTCAGAGTAGATGAATTTGCAGAGAAAAATGACAAGGAAAGTAGAAAAGAACCAGAAGACTACAAAAGGTTTGTCTACAGTGAATAACCTAACAGTCTGCCCAAGCAACAATGTATCACTTCCAAGCAACAAAATAATGCACCTGAGCATCAGGCTGCTAACACCAAAAATTAGGAAATTGCTCAAAATGATGTTCCGAGTGATGGAGATCAAAATGAAGGTTAAAATGATGATCAGAATGATGAACAAAGAGCTAAACTGATACTTTCCAAGTATGTCAGAAGACACCTGATGATATTAATTTGTCATTAGTCTACAAATAACACTTTCGGTAAGCCTACACCAAAAGATAGGAAAGAGAAAACCAAAGATCAGATTAGGAGATCACCAAAAATGACTAAGTACAAAGAGAACTGATGACACAAGTTAGTGTGTAAACCGAAAATCACAGAGTAGAAAGATAAAGTGGAACCCAATAGAGGAACCTGAAATGCAAGTTATAGTGTAGACCAACAAGACAAAAATAGTGTAATCAACAGTAAAAACTGAAGGACAGTCAAGCATGACCGACAGACAAAATCGAAAGTCAGTTGCAGCCCGAAAAAGTGGATCTAACTTCCACATCAGATAAAGCAAGTGTATTATATTTATAGTATATTTAATTGTTTTAAATCCATTTTTTTAGGGACAAGAAACATTAATGTAAGTGTTTTAATCAGTCTAACTGATTTAAAACACGTAGACTCAGAGATCTAGGTGTATATTATAAACCTGATCTTAGAGTTAACATTGTTTTTATCACAAATCGATGAAGTCAATCCATCTATAAATAGATTATGTAATCATTCATTAGAGTGTGTGTGATAAGGAAAAAGAGAGAGGAGAATAGAACAAGCACATCTATGGATTTAATTGAGAGTTTCAAGAACCAGAACAGAAAAAGAAGAATTTGGTTAGCAGAACCAAGAACAGAGGAAACTGATAATCAGAGGTATTATTCAATCACAGTTAAGGTGATAATATTTTTATGTGAACTACATAGGATCTATATTAGCAATAGGAGATTGCATTTACCATCTCAATTTGTAATTTTCTATCATTCTAACAAGTGGGCCAAAGTGTAAAAATCCTTTCAAGGAAGGTGGATTTAACAGTCCAATATCAAATCTCTTAACTGAGTGCACACTTCATTAGTGTTGCTAAAAGATCTTAACAAATTAGATCTTAACAGGTCTCCACTTTAATACTCCTAACATGGTATATCATCATAAGTGATCAATTGTAAGCCTTTACCGGCTCCCTTCCAATCTGCAAATAGTGAAGTTTTGTGGGTGCTATCCCCATCGCAGTTTTACTTCCTAACAGGAGTTTTCTACGATATCATATCTTGTGTTATGTGTCAATTATGTTCATGAATGTTTCTATGAATTATTCACATGTTTATTAATGTTATGAATTGATATAACTCACACCAAGATAGTTTAGATCAGATTGAATGGACATGCAATCGATTATAAATGTTAATTGATTTAAGGATACAAAAAATTTTAGAGGTACTGATTCACCCCTACCCTCTCAATACATACTTCCCATTAATCCCAACAATTGGTATCAGAGCTAAGTCTCTTCTTGGAAAGATTAAAGGCTTAAGAGAAAAGATCATACAATGGAGAAGTACAAACTTGCTAAAAATATTGAGAATAAAAAGCTTGAAATTCTGATGTTCTATGAGCAGTATAAAGAAGCTAGAATTAGCATGAAACAATTGCTTGATGAAAGAAATAATATGACATCTCACAGTAATGAGACAGATTATCATGAGGAAGAGATTCTAGATTTCTTTGAGTCTTCAGGATCGACTACAAGAAAAGCATTAGATACACCATAAGAAAGCAGCCTAACTGAAATCAATCTACATCTGGCTGGACAAGTTAAATCTCTGTGAATCGGTCAAGAGACACAGATGGTAAGGATGATTGATGTCATGAACAATGCTAGATAGGTTGTGTTTTCTCTTTTTTTCTACTGATTGCATCCTAGAAAAATGAAACATATCAGGTATGAAGATCATGATAAAGGATTTCAAAGTGCAGATCATGGCTTCAAAGTCCTTCCAGATGGACCAGAGAATCCTTTTGAACCTCATTATTCATGACGGTTTGTACCAAGTAAGTGCTCAGCCAGCAGCAAATGAATCACAAGATAAACCCTAGGTCATGGTTTTTCTTTCCCGGGCTTTATTGTTTCAAATTTATGTGTTTTGTCGTGCAAAGAAGGTCAAGATCCCTTTTGAAGTTATGTATTAGTCTAGTCGTGTAGTCGTGTCGGTATTTCTGAAGTGTCTTTAAGTTGCGCTATTGCGCGACGAGTTGCCCAGTAAAGGTCATCACGCAATCGCGAGCTATTTAGAAGGAGTTCTGATCTGTCCGCGAGTCAGCGACGAGTTAAAATTATGTCTATCGCGCAGTCGCTATTAAGTTATGCTGTCTCTATCCTGATTTACGACTGAGTGAGTCATGTAGAAGATCAAGCAGTCGCGCACCCGCTCAGTTTTTTATGTCAATGCTTTAAGTCCTGCGAGTGCGCGACAAGGTCAAGTCATAGCGGTCGCCCAGTCGCTTATGTTTTAACCCATTTGTCCTTTGCAGTGCAAGCATACGACAAGTAAAAAAAAGGGACTCGTCGCTCAGTCGCACAAATGTTTCTCAAAAGTCATAAGGGCTCGCGAGTTGGCGACGAGCTAAAGAAGGGACTCGTCGCGCAGTCGCCAGTCAATGCAGATGAAAGAAAGAGGGATCGCAAGTGTGCGATGAGCTAAACAAGGGATGCATCATGCAATCGCACAGGCAGTTTTCAAGGAGGTAAAAGGTCTGTGACCGAGTGACCAAAGGAACCGTTCAGCTCGTCGCTCAGTCGCTGTTGTTTCCAGATGGTCAAAAGGGAACCCGTGAGCGTGCGATGAGCAAGGAGCATGGGGCATCGCGCAGTTGCCAGTCAGTAAAGATAAAGGGAGATCAGCTCGCGAGTGTGCAACGAGCTAGAGGAAAAAGGATATCGCTCACCCGCTGATGTTTTCAGGTAGTGAAGTGTTAGTTCACGAGTATGCGACAAGGAGAAAAGGAGGGTCATCGTGTAGTCGCCAAACAATAAAGGTAAAGGGAAAATGGCTCGCAAGCTTGCGACCAAGTAGAAAGCAGTTGCCGTCACTCACTCGCGCATGAAATGAAAATAGAGTAGAGGGCTGAGCGAGTATGCGATCAGACAGAGTATGAGGTAAAGAGATGAATGTCGCTCAGTCATTCAGAATCAAAAAGGTCAGTTTAAACAGCCAGCAACTGTGCGATAAAGGAATATCTGAAGAGCAAAATGCATTGGCGCTCAGTCGCTGAGACTCAGGTGCTATCAGAAAATAGCTCACGAGCTTGCGACTGAGGTAAAAAGAGACAGCGTCGCTCACTCGTGCAGAGGACAAGGGCAAAGCAGAAGTGACTGCGAGTATGCGACAGATATGAAAGGAGGATTAAACATAAAGCATCGCCCACTCGCAGAAGCTGAAAAATAAGATAGTCAAGAGTAAGAAATGTGATTTTCGTAGCGAATGAATAGAAACAGAAAGATATTAGATATTTTCTCAGATGCTAGAAGGATCAGATTTTTGAAAAGGTCAGAAGATGCATTGTTGGGTCTGCAGAAAATTTATTGCAATTCAGAGACTTTTGTGACTCTTCTAGAGAGATAAGAATGTCTTTATAGGTGGCCATTATGACCAGATTGATAAGGCATGACTTTTGAAGCCTCTTTCACACCTTTTCCACTTGTTTAGAGGTCCAAAAATAGGCCTTTTTCTCTGCACCTGACCCCTGATATTTTGGCCCTCATAAATGATGCAGTTGGCTAAGTTGTATAAGTATGAGTTGAGGACTCATTTGTAACCAGTTCTGATTATGCAAGGAGGCATGATTTGTGACATTTTCTCTATCCTTGGTATATTTTTGTGCATAAGTCTGCAACTCATTGTGAGAAATAATATGCAGAGCTTGAAGTTCTTGGAATCAATTTATTGAATTGTGTCAGCCTTGTCTCTTTT
>MU225230.1:752092-791232 GCA_018584345.1 Thuja plicata
ATCTATCCATGCAAGTCTTCATGTCATCATATGGATAAGTACATACAGAAGTACTATTGTGTATTATATGTTGTCATCAATGACAAACATACAATCAATCAACTGTTCAGAATCAAATCTCCAACACCTAAAATGCAAGTTATAGTGTAGACCGACAAGACAGATATAGTGCAACCAACAGTAAAAACTGAAGGACAGTCAAGCGTGACCGACAGACATAACTGAAAGTCAGTTGTAGCCCGCAAAAAGTGGATCTAACTTCCATGTTAGATAAAGAAAGTGTATTCTATTTATAGGATATTTAATTGTTTTAAATCCATTTCTTTAGGGACAAGAAATATTAATGTAAGGTTTTTAATCAGTCTAACTGATTTAAAACACGTAGACTAGGAGATCTAGGTGTAAGTTGTAAACCTGATCTTAGAGTTAACATTATTTTTATCACAACTCGATGAAATCAATCCATATATAAATAGATGATGTAATCATTCATTAGAGTGTGTGTGAGAAGGAAAAAAGAGAGAGGAGAACATAATGAGCACATCTATGGATTGAATTGAGAGTTTCAAGAACCAGAACATAAAAAGAAGAATTTCGTTAGTAGAACCAAGAACAGAGGAAACCGATAATCAGAGGTATTATTTAATCACAGTTAAGGTAGTAATATTTTTATGTGAACTACATAGGATCTGTATCAATAATAGGAGAATGCATTTACCAGGTCAATTTCTAATTTTCCATCATTCTAACAAGTGGATAAAAGTGTAAAAATCCTTTCAAGGAAGGTGGATTTAACAGTCCAATATCAAATCTCTTAACCGAGTGCACACTTCATTAGTGTTGCTAAAATCTCTTAACAGAGTAGATCTTAACAAGTCTCCACTTTAATACTCCTAACATGGTAGATCATCAGAAGTGATCAATTGTAAGCCTTTATCGGCTCCCTTCCAATCTGCAGATAGTGAAGTTTTGTGGGTGCCATCCCCACCACAGTTTTTACTTCTTAACAGGAGTTTTTTTTGATACCATATCTTGTGTTATGTGTCAATTATGTTCATGAATGATTCACATGTTTATTAATGTTATGAATTGATATAACTCACACCAAGATAGTTTAGATCAGATTGAATGGACATGCAATTGATTACAAAGGTTAATTGATTAAAGGATACAAAAAAATTTAGAGGTATTGATTCACCCCTCCCCTCTCAGTACATACTTCACATTAATCTCAATAGACACCATCCACAAAACTAGATCATAGGAGACAAGAAGGCTGGAATGAGAACAAGAAGTAAGTCACTGAACACTAGATGTTTAATTTATGATTTTGATCCTAAATATGTTAATACTACACTTGAAAATGAAGAATGGGTCAGTGTTGTGAATGAAGAGATAGAAAAAATTGAGAAGAATAGAACATGGACATTAGTACATAGATCGGATGACAAGAATGTCATTGGTACCAAATAGATATTCAAAAACAAGCTAAATGAGAATGGAGAAGTCACAAGGAAAAAAGAAAGATTAGTATGCAAGGGGTATGCACAAGAAGAATTTATTGACTATGGAGAAACCTTTGCACCCATTGCTAGACTAGAAGGAGTCAAAATTCTACTTGCTTATGCTGCATTCAAAGGATTCAAGGTTTACCAAATAGATGTCAAATTTGCATTCCTAAATGAAATACTAGAAGAAGAAGTATACATTGAACAACCAGAAGGGTTTGTTGATCTTAACAAGAGAAACATGGTTTGTAGACTACACAAAGCCTTGTATGGATTGAAACAAGCACCGAGAACCTGGTATGAAATACTTCACTCATATCTCATAAGCATTGGATTTGTAAGAACAAGTGAGAACAATAATCTATATTTAAAAGAATATACTGATGATAATATTCTGATTGCTAAAATATTTGTTGATGATATGTTATGTAAATCATTTTCTAATGAAATGAGAAAATATTTTGAGATGTCAATGTTTGGGGAGATCAAATTCTTTCTTGGTCTACAGATTCTTCAACAGGATGAAGGCATATACATCACTTAATCCAAATACATAAAGGAAGTGTTGAAGATATTCAAGATGGAGGATTCCAAACCAGTTGTAACACCTATGGAAACCAGATGCAATCTAGCAAAGGAAGACAAGTCAACCGAGGTAAATCAAACCCTATATAGATCTATGATTGGAAAACTCATGTATGTTGTTCATACTAGACTAGATATAGCACATGAATTTGGAATAGTTGCAAGATTTTCCGCTAATCCTAAGGAATCACACATGACCACTGTGAAAAGAATTTTGAGATGTCTAAAGAATACCGAGGACTATGGCTTATGGTATAAAAGAGAAGGTAAAATTGAGCTTCAAGTCTATACGGGTGTTGATTGGGCTGGAAATTTAGATGACAGAAAGAGCACAACAGGAGGAGCATTCTTCATGGGTGATAGACTTGTAACATAGATAAGTAAGAAGCAAGGATGCATCTCACAATCTACTGCAGAAGCAGAATATGTGGATGTTGCTGCAAATTTCTCTAACATTGCATGGATCAAACAATTACTGGAAGGTATGAATATGAAAATTCTTGAACCAGTGATTATCTATTGTGATAATACCAGTGCGATAAACATTTCAAAGAATCTTGTCATGCATGCTAAGACTAAGAATATTGCTATCAAGTATCATTACTTAAGAGAACAAGTACAAGAGAAAGAGGTGATACTAGAATATGTTCAATCCAAGGAACAATTAGTAGAAATATTCACAAAGCCATTACATAAATATACATTTGAGCACCTGAGAAAGAGACTAGGGTTCCGACCCTTGTCTAGTGGTCACTAAGATAAATAAGAGGATGCATCAGCCTACACATAATCAGAAGATCATTCATGTTGATGCAAGAAAAGAGATGGACTACAAAGATACATCAGTACACAAAGAGGTACTTATCTGCACTGAAAACCAGATTCATTGTATTGGTGATGGATAGGAAAATTCAAGGAGTATATTATAAAAAGGAGGAAGGATATAGTTTAGCATTGATGTCAAAGGGAGAGAGAATATATATCCATATGAAATATCCATCATGATCATCCAAAGGTAGAAAAGTATCCTAAGGGAGATATGAATCAAAGGGAGAGAGTATATCTATTGTTGTCAAAGGAAAAAGAGATTATCAAGGAGAGGAGCAGTCAAAGGGAGAGACATAATCAGGAGATTGCTACATCTATCCAGTGAAGGGAATAAAGATTGAAGGAAGTACTCTGCAAGAAAAAAATCTAAGCTAGAAGAGCTTACCGAGAGCTAGATATTTGTATTGGTTATAGAACAATAAGTTTGGTAGATTGATGAACTACAACTAATATATTTTATATTGTATTATTTGTAATGTAGTATGTTGCCATCAATGCCAAAAGGAGAGATTGATGAGCTATAATTGATTGAATGTTTGAAGATGTTAAGTTGATGATCACTGAGTTGTAGAAAGTTAATGCGAGACATTAAATCAATTAATGTATTGTATTGTCATTGATGTCAACTTAATAGAATATGATTGGTTATATACGTAGTGTCAAAGAATTAAAAGAACCAAAGAAATAAAGGTTATGATATCAGTAATGCATAAAAGATCAATATACACCAAGTGACAACAAACCCCGACAGATAGAGAACACTGAGAGAAGAGTCACAGTGATACCCAAGCAAGCATTACCAAGCAGAACCTAAGAGATACTTGAGCAGGACTGAATGCCACACTATTTCCCAATGGACAGACAGCCCTGATGGACAAAGATGCCCTGAGGAAAATTGAAGTCAAGACCAAGCAAACAAGGAGTTAAACACTGATAAGAACTGAATTTTAGAAATGACAAAAGACTTAGCTGGAAAGAGCTAAGTATGGAGTTAACTGGTTGATTACATTATTTTGATCAACAAGTTAAAAGCCAGAGATAAATTATAGACTTAAAGCTATTTTATTCCAAATATCGAGGAGAAATCTACGGGATAAAATTGAAGTAAGCTTTAAAGAAAGAATGGCAAGAATTGTAGATCATGCCAAGAACAAGAAAGACAAAGACCTAGAAACAGTGAAATCATGTCTATAAGAGAAACAAGATAATTCATTATGAAATAGGGGTGAAAAGATAAGAAGATGCTAAAGAGAATACTGGTGAAGAAGACTTCATACAATCCTGATCAAACAAGCTGAAGAACAGAGCTAAAGGTTTCTACGGACACCAAGAAACAGAGAAGCAACAACATCACTGAGCATAAATTAGTGGAGCAAAAGGAACAAAAGGGAAACATTGATCATAAAGGTATTATGAGCTTACAATAGATCTGAACGTCTACAAGTTTAAGTTGTATATATGAACAGATCATATACTATTTCAGTTTAACCATTGATTCATGAAATCTCTTAACATAGTGGGATTTAACTATCCTTTATATATTGAGATACATCCCAAGGAGTATTAAAAAGTTTCTCATGAAGATAACATAGTGAAATGCCAAATATCAAGTGACAAACTATTATATTAAATCCTCTAACAAGGTCACACTTAACAGTGTGTTTGTAACCTTTAATAGGGTTGGCTCTTCACTGAGCTCACTTCAGAAGAGTGAAAGTTTTGGGTTAACGGGTCCAAGTGGTTTTTCCCTTAACAGGGTTTCCACGTAAAAAATCCATGTGTCAAATGTGTTTATGGATTATTACTTTAATGTTTTTCTTTACACATTACTAAAACATAATTGATCGATAAACACTAAGTTATTTATTATATTTTGGTAAAGGCTAAACTGCTATTTGGTAAAGCTTAAGAATAAGGATTAATAGTGGAATCCAGTAGTAGTTATTTGATAATATTATTTAAAGGCATACATCTTGTAGGACTGAAGAAAACTATAGGTTTATATTTGAGATATAAATTTTTGTGGTTGGTTTATTGGATTGATTTTTAAGGTCACTGATTCACCCCCCTCCCCCCTTTCAGTTATTCTAACACTTCACCTTCATTTAAAATTTAAAATGACCTTTTAAAAATTGACCAGCTTTTACTATGTCTAAACGAAAAGTTCAATGACCTTTGACTACTAGTCAGCCACCTTTACCATGTGACATGGCTAGTAACCTCTCTAAGTTAGGTAGACAATATTCCTTTATCTTCTACTTCAACCCCACCTCAGGACTGTAAGAATTCAAAGAATTCAATCACCAAGATCCGTTGTATGCAAAATACCTGTCATAAAAGAAAAGAATGGAGACACAACTCATAATGATCTGAAAGATGAAATATTCATTCAGAGAGAGAATAGAGGGAGTTACAAAAGAATTAATAATTACAAAGAGATCAATCCTTATAAAGGAGATTGAACCTAAGAAGGTGGAGAAACCTAGGTTTCATGATAATAATTAATAATATAATTAATTATTATATGTCTAAATTTTAGCTTATGTGAACTAGAGATAAAGAGGTGACTGAATAATTAAATCAATAATGATTTAATTAATATGTGAAAATACCTTTTTACTATAACAAGGACTACGTGGCTTCCTTTGATTTGACATGTGGAAAAATAGATTTATAAAACCTAGTTCCTTTGAGCTTTTGATACATTTTGTGACCTTATTGGCTCATAGTTCTGGGTCAAAAGTGTTTCACATGGGGCTGGTGGGCATGTCATGTCAGTATCATCGGTCATGTTAAAATGTTTACTAGGAACTAAAATAAAGGCTTGATAAGGTGTTATTTTAGATTACAACATAACAATGGTACAAGAACTAATCCATTTGCTCCAATAGTAAAATAAACCAAGATTCATCAAGCTTCAACAAAAGCTCACGTTTATGAAATTCTCTTTCATGCAACCAAATAGATATAATGTTGCACCACCAATCCCACATATAATCACAACCTCTTGATTACTACTAATATTTAAAAACAAATTCATTTCACAACAATTACTAGCTTATTTAAAGGATCTCCCATTTATTTTAAAATGGTCGACTTGACAACTTCTCTAACCACCATTGCAACAAATCTATAGCACTAGTAGTATGCTTACTCTAGAAAGTGCTAAGCTTCCAAAGGCAGAATCATTCCCAGACTTAGATCTAAACCTTAATGGTTATTCATGATGACCATGCTTACATGTCTCTTTTGGGAATCCAAGGCTTCATAATTTTTAAACCGATGGCAGAGAGAATCAACCATCTCCTCTTGTATGAGATCTCAGATCTCAATTTTGAATCATGACTTTTCATTAAGCATAAGATTGCAAGATTAGTCTAACTACAATAGAATGTTAACATTACATTTTGACAAGTGTTGGTTGTATACCAATCGTTAGTGCACAAACACATATAAAACCACATAAAGTCAAATACTATCCCAAAATCCCAAGTTCACAAACAGTGATTGAGTTGAGCACACATCACTTATGCACAAGGTGACTAACTTATACACATCATACATACATCACAAGTACTACAATGACTAAATTATACATACATCAGAGGTACAACAATTACTGGCTCAAACACACATCATGAGTACAATAGTAACTAGCTCAAACATACATCACATATATCCAGTATGAACAATTTTACTAGTTCTAGTATGGATCCTGGTTTAGGTTTGTGGATTGGCTAATTTTTTGGGTTTGGATTCATTTTGCGTTTACTAGTAAAAAAATGAAAGTAAACATCATATAAACAACAAAACTACCATGTGTGTGTACATATCATCAAGAATACTACTCCGGTTAATGTAGAAAGGGAAAGCAATGACGAACTACTTTTCATACGGTTCAATGTCTTCATGATGATGAAGTTGGTGAAAGGATAAGATGTATAGGGGTGGGGCCCATAGATAAGATATTGAGAAAGTTGCCATTGCCAAATCCAGGTAGGAGGGAATCATAGGGTTCCCCACTACCAAATCCTCCCACCCCATCCTCGATGTTTTGCCGTTGTTGCTTTTGTTTTGCCATTGCTCACCTATTAGAGTTGCCACTGGTTAGGAAAGGAGGGTAGAAGCGGGTGTGTGTACATACACGTGCATGCATATGTATTATGTGTGTACACACACACATACATACATACATGTGGATGAATTAAGATCTAAATATCAAATAACATCATATAAACAAAAAAACCATTATAAACTGGATCTTATTTAAAACATGAATGATACATATTCATCATTCAAACTTCAAGTTTAATACTAAAATAATAATATCATGTTTAACAATTAGTTTCAAACTTCAAGCTCAATATTAAAATAATAATATCATCTTTAACAATTAGTTTCAAACTTCAAGTTCAATATTAAAATAATAATATCATGTTTAACAATTAGTTTCAAACTTCAAGTTTAATATTAAAATTAGTTTCTTAAAGGTAGATGAGGCTATGTCTACAATGGGTCCCTCAACCTTTGCTCACATTCTAGTTGGCATTGACATCTCCACATCTCTTTTAGAGAATGTGGTTCTCATGGTTGGGGACATGTCTTAATTAGACCCAATCATTGGATTATGAGGGCCTCCCCTTTCGATGTAGAAGGTGCTTCTCTATTGGTCATCTGATTACAAATTGTTCTCTCTCACATCGTAAAGGTGTTACCCCTTGGGGGAAGGATCCAAATGATGATCATTTGACTATCCTGACCTTTGACTCCTCCACTAATGACTCTTTACGGTGTAATGATGTCCCCCCAAGGTGGTGTTGATCATGTCCTGGTGGATCTTACTCCACCTCCTGCTAGTGTTTCAACCCCCTCGAGAGACATTGACCCTTCTCTGACTGCTACTGCTCCTGATTCACCTCAGCCTCCAGTTGTTTAAGTTCATCATTGTCAGCACTCTGTTCTTGGTGCTGCTACTGATTCTCTCTTTGGGAGTTCCTCCACCCTCCTCTTTTTGCGGGGATACCTCTGACAATATCACCTGGATGGTTGTCCATCGATGAAGGAAAAATCACTCTGAAAACTCTCTTTCCCCTCCCCATGTTGGAGATGAGTTGTGTACCCACTCTTGATGTGGGTTAGTAATTGTGCTGCTAGTCTGCTATCAATGGTCTCCTTTGACCTCGTTGTAAATAATTTCTTTGGTTTGTGGTTTTAACGCCTTCGGGTTGTAGTGGTGTAAGGGACACCACCCTTGTTTTACTACTTTTAATATAAAAAATAATTAGTTTTAAACTTTTAATCATCAAATGAATTTCCTAAATTATTAACATCATCATCATCATCATCATCATCATCATCATCATCATCATCATCATCCTCGTCGTTGTTAATATTAGGTGATGTATGAACATTAGATGAACCACAAGTAGTGCTAATTCTACTTGCACTAAAACTGTGTTGGCTTCTAGACTCGTCAAATACAATATGCTAGGAAGTGGAAGCATCTTAGTATGCTCTAGTTCTATACTTTGTGTCCTCTTATTTGCATTAATGTTTTTTGTGCAAAAGGAGACACAAGTTGGGGTGCACATATACTAAGTTCTTCACTCTTCTTTAGTGTAATATTTTGTGCGTTACGTAGTTGATGAAAGAATATGTACTCTAATTCCTCTTAGATGCAGATGAACTAGCAACTTGTGGAAACAAAGTAAACATTTGAAGTTATACACAAATTAAATTATAGAAAAAGAGAAAAAGCTATAAATGAAATTGTAAGTTAAAAATTGGAACTATAAGACTGATTTTTTATATATATTAAACTTGTGATAATATTTTATTGTGAGGGGTTTTATGTGTTGGAATTGTTGGCAAAGAGTGCTAAGTGTTCCATTCATTCTCATGAGAGACGGGTTCTTGTGAACCACTACTCATGAAACACGGGTCAATGAGTTTGACTAAAAAAGCTACAAAGTTGAATTCTGATAGCATTATTACAATGGAAGCACTGTCGACTATGAACATCCTTCTTGAAGCCATCACAACAAGCCTTAATATTTTGACCATTTGAGTGCACAAAATCAATGAACTCACTCATGACCATATCTCACAATTCAATTTTACTAAAGACTCCATGGAATGCAGCCTTGTAACCTTCAACCATATATATATGGGGGAATACTTCCTAGCAAAGAAAAAATCTAAACATTGTAGTATTTTGGAGTCAATGCAAAGGCGAGATGATGTTATATGGTGGTCATTTTATTCCATCTTTCTTAAAAAAATGTGTGCACTTGTTTGAATAAAGTCTCTCAAGGGTCTTAGTCTTTTACATTTATAATACTCTTCTTCTTCTTCTCAATCACTGAGTTGATGCGTCATATATCTCTCCCATGCAAGGCTTGTCCATATTAGTATAACCAATCATTCTCAAAATGGGCTTGGTGAAATTAAGGAGATACTGTACACAATCTCACCATGAGTAATCTAAAATCACTTGCGTAGTTTTTCTTGCCCTATTGGAGTTGCTTTGCCTCCATGTAGACCAATTTTTTTCTAATCACCATGCTAGAAAGTGTCTTCCTAACTTTCACAAGTAATCTCAAAATGATTGTGTTATAGGCAAAATTAGTTTCTGCAAGTTATTAAAAATGAAAAAAAATTAAAATTTTAAATTATTTTTTTAAGGAAGAATTAGAATACACAACCAAAGTATAAAAATGTAAAATTTTATATTACACTTACTTTTAATAGCTCCAATTTTGAAAATGATATAAAAATGCCTTGAGACGTGGTGGTTGGTGATGAACTTTTTATGTACTCAACCTATGTATACAACGTTTTCATCCAATCAATTTTATTCCCAATTTTTTGTAGCATAAGATTGAGAGAGTGGTTTGTACAAGGTGTTTAGGAGATATGAGAATATCGTTCCTCATCCAAAAACCCAATAGATCTACAATTATTGGACTTGAACAATATTATGGGGTCCCACTTCACCAATGACTACAATGAGAATATTAACAATATATTCAAATAAATACATTGAAAGCTACCCATTTGCATAAATACATCTTGATATGTGTTGGTTGACAATGTTATGACTCATTTTGAAATACAATTTCCGAAGGTCTATTTGATCTTGTGTTTGTAGTGGGTTCATTTGAAGATGCCAAGTGACAAAAAATAGGTGGTTTTCTACCACAAAATTGGGATTAGATGGGGCATTAGAGGTTGCATTCCCTTTGATCCTTTTCTTTTTGAATTTATTAAGGGGTGACAATATATGACCTACCCATTCATCTAATTTTTCTTACTCCGTAATATACCATATCATTGTCTCTGATGGAACAAGACGTCATTCTTTCTAAGGAAATATTTGATTCCTTGCCTAAGTATTCCACACAAATGGGCTTTCACCAAACTATATGAACTAGAATATCCAACATCACATCAATTGTAAATCCAAATGTAACCTTCACCACTCAAAACTAGTTGTATTATGTTAACATGTTTTCATAGAGGAGAATTCATATCTCTTTTGACTATATGTTAAGTTGCACAGCTAGAACTAATTGTCATTGTGATTCCAATGTCAAAAAACATTATAGGCATCATATTCAAAATAAAAAAATTGAATGCAAAAAATAGATTTATAAAACCTAGTTACTTTGAACTTTTGATACATTTATAAGGACAAAGATGCAGAGACTCAAGACAAGAATGAAAACACCAAGGTAGACGATGCAAAGGACACCAATGAAGGAGACAAACCCAAAGATGGTACTCCTGAGAAAATAGACAAGGATGCTACCGATGATATTAAGGTGAATGTGGAGACGTCTGCAGACACCCAATGAGCTGAAACTGATGCCAAGTAGTAGAAAGAAGCACAACAAGTCACATCATCAAGCACAACAGAAAAGGGTGAGAAATTGGCAATGGTGTTACATTCTACTGAGTCACAAAAGAAGAAAAAGAAGACAAAGAAGAACAAGTTAGAGGTTATACTAGATGAAATCATTGAAATATTGAAGTGTGACCCCTCTACACTTGACATGGATGCATTACAAGAATATGGAGAGATATGCCAGAGGAAGGCATTGCAAGAGAAGCTGAAGAAACAACACTAGGACTCCATGGTACTAGAGACAACATGGGACATTCTACATCAAATTGTACCCAATGTTGATATTGATCAAAGAAAGCCTATACTTGATCAACTAGCTACCCTCACTGACGCAATCACAACTCAGAACATTGATGCTGAGAAGGCAATTAAGTAAAGAGCCGAAATGAAATACCAACAGAAGCTCATAGAGAACATCAGCCAAGAAGTGGCAGAGAATAAGGTAAAGCTATTAGAATTCATATTTGAAGTAGACCCCATCATATACAAATCTATAACCTTAATTCAAAAGCTGAGTACAATAGAAAATTTAACTAAGGAGAATAGTGACAATATAGAAAAGCTAGATGCGGATCTAGCAAACAGTGCTAGTTGCTTAACCACAGATGAAGACAATGCAGTCAAACTGCATTATGAGAATATCATTGAGGTAAAAAGTTTAAGGCAGGAGCTATGGGAGGTAGAAACACATTTCAGAGAAGAAGTAACCGAGCTACAAGCTCAACTTCTGCCAAATCTTACACTGCTACAACAGCATATCAGTTCTGCAAGGCAACTGATAGGAACTCCCAAGATGTCTGTAGCAGACAACATCTATGATATGCATTCAAAGATAACACTTGAGCATATATCTCTAGAGAAACTCAAAGAGAAATGGGAGAAAATGATGGAAGACATGAAGTCATCTCATTCACACATTTTTGATAAGCTCTAAGGTAAATGACCTTTGCCCTTAATATCAAATAAAGGAGGAAATGATATAAGTACAAAATAAAAAGGAAAATGTTATGTACAATCATTCAGATGAGAAAAAGGTAGATATGTATATGTATATTCATAAATGGAAAATGATATGTAGAAGGAAAAGATATCATATGTATAGATATATTAGCATATACATAGGGGGAGTCATTAAATGACTAATGATTATATATGTTGTATATACTTAACATTTTGTTAGTATTTTGCACATATTAGTTTTTGATACTAATGTCAAAGGTGAAGATTGATGACATTAATTTTTCATTAGTATACAAACAACACTTTCAGTAAGCCTACACCGAAAAATAGGAAAGAGAAAACCGAAGATCAAATTAGGAGATCACCAAAAATGACTAAGTATAGAGAGAACCGATGACACAAGTTAGTGTGTAAACCGAAAATCACAAAGCAGAAAGATAAAGTGGAACCCGAAAGAGAAACCTAAAATGCAAGTTACAGTGTAGAATGACAAGACAGATACAATGCAACCAATAGTAAAAATAGAAGGACAGTCAAGCATGACCGACAAACAGAACCGAACGTCAGTTGCAGCCCACAAAAAGTGGATCTAACTTCCACGTCAGATAAAGCAAGTGTATTCTATTTATAGGATATTTAATTGTTTTAAATCCATTTCTTTAGGGACAAGAAACATTAATGTAAGTGTTTTAATTAGTCTAACTGAGTTAAAACACATAGACTATGAGATCTAGGTGTAAGTTGTAAACCTAATCTTAGAGTTAACATTATTTTTATCACAGCTTGATGAAATAAATCCATATATAAATAGATGATGTAATAATTCATTAGAGTGTGTGTGAGAAGGAAAAAGGGAGAGGAGAACAGAATGAACACATCTATGGATTGAATTGAGAGTTTCAAGAACCAGAACATAAAAAGAAGAATTTGGTTAGCAGAACCAAGAACAGAGGAAACCGATAATCAGAGGTATTATTGAATCACAGTTAAGGTGATAATCTTTTTATGTGAACTACATAAGATCTGTATCAGCAATAGGAGATTGCATTTACCAGGTCAATTTGTAATTTTCCATCATTCTAACAAGTGGAGAAAAGTGTAAAAATCCTTTCAAGGAAGGTGGATTTAATAGTCCAATATCAAATCTCTTAACCAAGTGCACACTTTATTAGTGTTGCTAAAATCTCTTAACAAAGTAGATCTTAACAGGTCTCCACTTTAATACTCCTAACATGGTAGATCATCAGAAGTGATCAATTGTAAGCCTTTACCGGCTCCCTTCCAATCTGCAGATAGTGAAGTTTTGTGGGTGTCATCCCCACTGCAGTTTTTACTTCTTAACAGGAGTTTTTCGTGATATCATATCTCATGTTATGTGTCAATTATGCTCATGAATGTTTCTATGAATGATTCACATGTTTATTAATGTTATGAATTGATATAACTCACACCAAGATAGTTTAGATCAGATTGAATGGACATGCAATTGATTACAAAGGTTAATTGATAAAAGGATACAAAAAGTTTTAGAGGTACTGATTCACCCCTCCCCTCTCAGTACATACTTCACATTAATCTCAATAGACACCATCCACAAAACTAGATCATAGGAGACAAGAAGGCTGGAATGAGAACAAGAAATAAGTCACTGAACACTAGATGTTTAATTTGTGATTTTGAGCCTAAATATGTTAATAATACACTTGAAAATGAAGAATGGTTCAGTGTTGTGAATGAAGAGATAGAACAGATTGAGAAGAACAGAACATGGACATTAGTACCTAGATCGGATGACAAGAATGTCATTGGTACCAAATAGATATTAAAAAACAAGCTAAATGGGAATGGAGAAGTCACAAGAAACAAAGCAAGATTAGTATGCAAGGGGTATGCACAAGAAGAAGTTATTGACTATGGAGAAACCTTTGCACCCGTTGCTAGACTAGAAGGATTCAAAATTCTACTTTCTTATGTTGCATTCAAAGGATTCAAGGTATACCAAATAGATGTCAAATAGAAGAAGTATACATTGAACAACCAGAAGGGTTTGTTGATCCTAACAAGAGAAACATGGTTTGTAGACTACACAAAGCCTTGTATGGATTGAAACAAGCACCGAGAGCCTGGTATGAAAGACTTCAATCATATCTCATAAGCATTGGATTTTTAAGAACAAGTGAAAACAATAATCTATATTTAAAAGAAGATACTGATGATAATATTCTGATTGCTGAAATATTTGTTGATGATATCATATTTGAGGGTAATGATATGTTATGTAAATCATTTTCTAATGAAATGAGCAAATATTTTGAGATTTCAATGTTTGGGGAGATCAAATTCTTTCTTGGTCTACAGATTCTTCAACAGGATGTAGGCATATACATCGCTTAATCCAAATACATAAAGGAAGTGTTGAAGATATTCAAGATGGAGGATTCCAAACCAGTTGTAACACCTATGGCAATGAAATACAATCTGGCAAAGGAAGACAAGTCAATCGAGGTAAATCAAACCCTATATAGATCTATGATTAGAAAACTCATGTATGTTGTTCATACTAGACCATATATAGCACATGCAGTTGGAATAGTTGCAAGATTTTTGCTAATCCCAAGGAATCACACATGACTGCTGTCAAAAGAATTCTGAGATGTTTAAAGAATATCAAGGACTATGGCTTATGGTATAAAAGAGGAGGAAAAATTGAGCTTCAAGTCTATACAGATGTTGATTGGGTTGGAAACTTAGATGACAGAAAGAGCACAAGAGGAGGAGCATTCTTCATGGGTGATAGACTTGACACATAGATAAGTAAGAAGCAGGGATGCATCTCACAATCTACTGCAGAAGTAGAATATGTGGATGTTGCTGCAAATTACTCTAACATTGCAGGGATCAAACAATTACTGGAAGGTATGAATATGAAAATTCTTGAATGAGTGATTATCTATTGTGATAATACCAATGCAATAAACATTTCAAAGAATCCTGTCATGCATGCTAAGACTAAGCATATTGCTATCAAGTATCATTACTTAAGAGAACAAGTACAAGAGAAAGAGGTGATATTGGAATATGTTCAATCCAAGGAACAATTAGTAGACATATTCACAAAGCCATTACCTAAGGATACATTTGAGTACCTGAGAAAGAGACTAGGGTTCTGACCCTTGTCTATTGGTCTCTAGGATGACTAAGAGGATGCACCGGCCTACACATAATCAGAAGATCATTCATGTTGATGCAAGCAAAGAGATGGACAGCAAAGATACATCAGTACATAGAGAGGTACTTATCTGCACTGAAAACCAGAGTCATTGTATTGGTGATGGATAGGAAAATTCAAGGAGTATATTATAAAAAGGAGGAAGGATATAGTTTGGCATTGTTGTCAAAGGGAGAGAGATTTTATATCCATATGAAATATCCATCATGATCATCCAAAGGGAGAGAAGTATCCTAAGGGAGAGATGAATCAAAGAGAGAGAGAGTATATCTATTATTTTCAAAGGAAAAAGAGATGATCAAGGAGAGGAGCAGTCAAAGGGAGAGACAGAATCAGGAGATTGCTACATCTATCCAGTGAAGGGAATAAAGATTGAAGTACTCTGCAAGAAACAAATCTAAGCTAGAAGAGCTTACCAAGAGATAGATATTTGTATTGGTTATAGAACAATAAGTTTGGTAGATTGATGAACTACAACTGATATATTTCATATTGTATTATTTGTAATGTAGTATGTTGCCATCAATGCCAAAGGGAGAGATTGATGAACTATAATTGATTGAATGTTTGAATATGTTAAGTTGATGATCACTGAGCTGTAGAAAGTTAATGCGAGACATTAAATTAGTTAATGTATTTTATTTTCATTGATGTCAACTTAATATAATCTGATTGGTTATATATACATAGTGTCAAAGAATTCAAAGAACCAAAGAAATAAAGGTTATGCTATCAATAATGCATAAAAGATCAGTATACACCAAGTGACAACAAACCCTGACAGATAGACAACACCGAGAGAAGAGTCACAGTGATACCCGAGAAAGCATTACCGAGCAGAACCTAAGAGATACCCGAGTAGACCCGAATGCCACACTATTTCCCAAGGGATAGACAACCTTGACGGACATAGATGCCTAAGGAAAACTGAAGTCAAGACCAAGCAAACAAGGAGTTAAACACTGATAAGAAATGAATTATAGAAATGACAAAAGACTTAGCTGGAAAGAGCTAAATATGGAGTTAATTGGTTGATTACATTGTTTTCATCGACAAGTTAAAAGCTAGAGATAAACTATAGACTTAAAGTTGTTTTATTCCAGATATCAAGGAGAAATCTATGAGATAAAACTGAAGTAAGCTTTAAAGCAAGAATGGCAAGAATTGTGAAAAAAAAAAAGAATGGAGCGGCGGAGGTGGGATGACCTAGGGTTTCATAACAGGCTTGCTGTAGGTAGGAGTGATGCCTTCGACAGGCATGGCCCATGAAGACCATGGTTTCCTCCAGCTAGGCAGCCAGCCCAGGGCAGTCGAGGTGCGGACAGGTTCACCAAGGACAGGCTAAAGCAGGGCCCACCTAAATGGGGCCCTAAGCATTTCCTCCTGGGTCGTAACGATGGGTTAAGAAAATCGTCAGACCACATATGGTGTCCCTAGGCTGACACTAGGTCTCAGCCAAAATCACTCACTAAAGATAAACCGGGCACCAGAGATAATCGGTCAATTAGTGTTCGTGTGGATTCAGATTCATGGAGGGAATCTATTCAAATGTTGAAGGCAAGGGCCTTTTTATGAAGTGGGGAGGGGGATGGCCGACATACCCTAAAATCAGGAACTGGGTGATGGATGAGTGGGGATCCCTTTTTGAGGTCAAAACCCTACTGAATGGTTTCTTTCTGATCATAGCTGATTCAGAGACTGAAAAAACCAGAGTGATGTTTAACGGATCGTTTATGATGGGAGGCAGTGGTTTTTACATTAAAGACTGGATACCAAATTTCAACCCTAAGCAGGCGACTATTGAGGAAGTTTTGATTTGGATCCGACTCTCTAACCTCCCACATGAATACTGGCATGCTAACTTTTTCAAAATGATTGGCGACAGCCTGGGCACATTCATTAAAGCAGATGAAGCGGTGGACAAATAAGACTTTTGCATGTATGCTAGAATATGTATCATGTGGAAACCCCATCCACTCTTTCCGCATGCAGTTGAAATCTGCACAGCCAACAGATACTGGTGGCAAGAAATAGAGGTGGAAGAAACCTTGGAAAAATGCAAGGATTGTAAGGAACGGGGGCATAAGGCAGAAGAATTCTTAGTTAAGAAAAAAGGGAAGGGTAAAGAAGTCAATAGCCTGGAAAATATCCTAGCTCACCTGAAATCGTCCTCAGGGGATCTATTGGATCCTCCTGTCATGCAAACATAAGAGGCTCTAAATCCTGATGGTTCTACTAGAGCCCTAGTACCAAAAGAGCCCGATCATGGGGGGATTCAGGTGGCTTCTGAATCTATTAGGAGGGCGGAGGAGATGATACAACTGACTACAGCTACAGTCAACCTTTTCACTGAGGATGTCTCCCTTTCACCTAGGCCATACCAGGGGGTGAACCAGTGTTGGAGATGGTGAACCCAGGGGAGAATGCAGAGCCTATCAATGGCCTATTGGATCCCTCCGATGGCTTCAAGGACATACATATGTCCCCTTTGAAACAAGGCTTGGGAAGTTCAGAGTCTGACATGGAGACCATGTTCAGTGATGGACACTCAGAAGATATCCTGGGATTTAATGAGGAAGTTCAAATCAAGGAGCCTCATAAGATCAAGCAAGTAGAGTCAAGAAGGTCTAAAGCCAATATTGGAAGCCAAAAATCTAGGGGAAGGAAATCTATCCAGCAGTTAATAAAGGACGCTAGAAACACTAAGGGGCAATCTAAGCTTCGATCTGGAAGGGACCTTTTCCCTTCTGGGCAGCCATGAAATTCCTTACCTGGAATGTCAGGGGCTGCAATGCCCCTGACAAGAGGCATTTGATCAAACATGGGTTGGATCAAGCGAAACCTGATTTAGTATGCATACAAGAAACTAAGCTAGATAGTGAAAACAGAACACAAGTGTTTGGAGTTAGACAAAAATGGTCAGGATTTTTTGTTGATGCGGTGGGGGCCTCAGGTGGTCTGGGGATTATTTGGAATCCTAGACTGGTTAAGGTGGAGGCTGTCACCAAGGCTAGATATTGGCAACTGGCTAAGGTGAGTTCTTTTACACTGAATGTCTCTATCTTTTTATTCAATGTTTATGGCCCGACTAAATTTGAGGATAAACGTCAAGTTTGGAATGAGATTGGACTTGCCCTTAATGGCCTAGGGCAACATGTGGAAATCATTGCTGGGGATTTTAATGCTACACTAGTGTTCTCAGATAAGAGGGGAGGTAGTGGTAGAATTAGTAGGGCTCAGCATGACTTTCAAGATTTTGTAGTGAATTGTGGACTGTGGGAAGTTGTTGCGGGGGGAGGGAGCTATACATGGACTAATAGGCGTAGGGGTTTCTCTAACATAGTGGAGAAATTGGATAGGTTTTTCTTGGTAGGAAAATTGAATGTTCTCCCTTTTGTTTTTAAGGCTCAAATTTTGGGTCTTTCAGGATCGGACCATTACCTGGTCTCTTTACATTTTCATAAGGATGGAACTCCCCCTAGGAATCCTTTCAAGATGGAGAAGATGTGGCTTAGAGAGCCTAGTTTCAAGGAGTTGGTAACGCAATGGTGATCAGAAGCACCTTTCAAAGATGGGAATTTGGCCTTTCAGTTTTGGAAGAAATTGGCCTTTATCAAGCAAAAAATGAAAGCATGGAATAGGACACAATTTGGCGATATCTTTGTCGAGAAACTTAGCATAGAAGGACAGTTGGAGGCTTTAAACTACAAGGTTCTAAAAGAAGGTATGGATGAGGTATATTTTCTCACAGAAAAAGACCTCCTGAGTAGGTACAGCGAAATTCTATAGCGTGAGGAAATTTTCTGGAGACAGAAATCACGGGAAAGTTGGCTCAAAGCAGGAGACGGAAATACCAAGTTTTTTCATAGTTCGGTGAAAGTCAAAAGGAGTGTCAATAGAATTTTGGCTATCAAGATGGTGAATGGGGCCATGACTGAGGAGAGTGAAGACATTATCAGAGAGGCACTGGATTTATTCTCCAACCTTTGGTAGGAGGAGGGGCCTAAAGATGTCATGGCCCAGAGGGAACTTCTCCAACTTGTTCTGAGTGTGGTTACACAGGCTGATAATGTAAAACTAAATGTACCAATGTCTATTTCTGAACTAAAGGCTAGGGTTTTTGGTATGGGGGGGACAGGGCCCCGGGACCTGACGGCTTCCAAGCCTTCTTCTATCAGCACTTCTGGGAGATGCTTAGACCAAAACTGTTGGTTGTGGTAGAAGAGTCAAGATCAAATGGCTTCATCCTTAAGGACTTCAACAACACGTTGGTGACTTTAATCCCCAAGTCTGATAACCCCAGTTTTTTTTAGACTTTTGGCCCATTTCTCTTTGCAACACGGTATACAAAATTATCACCAAGGTTGCAGCTAACCGACTCAAGCTTGTCCTGGAGAGGCTGATTTCTTGGGAGCAGAGTGGCTTCACTCCCAACTTTAACATAGTGGACAGGATCATAATAGCGCACAAAGCAATACACTCAGCCAGAACTAGTGGACAATGCTTAATGCTTTTGAAGCTTGATATCACAAAAGTGTATGACTAGGTAGACAAAGATTTCCTAATTGAGATTCTGAGGCGATTTGGCTTCAATGAAACTTGGATTCAATAGATCAAATGAATGATAGGATCTTACAGAGCCTCAATCCTAATTAATGGTAGCCCCCAAGGTTTCTTCAAAACATCACAGGGTATCAGACAAGGTGATCCTATTTCATCTTTCCTTTTTATTATTTTGGCAGAAGTACTTGGGAGATCTATTGCACAAAAAAAAGCACAAGGAATGTGGAAAGGAATTTAGATTGCTGGTGGAATAGAATCTATTTCTCACTCCCAATTTGCAGACGACACCTGCCTGTTTGGGGAGGCCTCAATGTAGGAGGCCTTGGTTATTAAAAAGGTCCTAGACTCCTACAGTCTAGCTTCTAGGCAGAATGTTAATTGGCAGAAATTAGCAGTATTCTTCTTCAAGACAGAAGCAGGCTCGTAGAAACATATTGCAAGAGCTCTTGGAGTTAAAATTAAAAAACTCCCCGGGAAATTTTTGGGCTCCCCACTTTTTGCTGGAGTAGATAAATCAGAACTTTGGACTGATTTGGTTGATAGATGTAATGCTAGGATGGACGGGTGGAAGAGTAAGTGGCTCACTTTTGCTGGGTGCATATTGTTACTAAAATATGTTATTTCGGCAATGCCTATTTTCTCTATGGCTTGCTTCAGAATCCCAGCCAAAACTATTAAGTGCATACAACAAAAAATGAGGAAATTCCTCTGGAATGGTGCAAATGAACAAGACAAAATTCCACTGATGGCTTGGGACAAAGTTTGCAAGAGAAAAGGGGGAGGTGGTGTTGGTATTAGAAATTAGAAATTGATCAATGAAGCTATGGGTGCCAAACTAGTGTGGCAAATGTACTGTAACCCAGAGTAGTGATGGGTGAAAATATTACAAGTCAAATATCTGGACTATGCAGACCAGAATTGCATACTTACTATTAATAATCCTCCCAGAGGTTTGGCCCTTTGGAACTTCCTGATTAGTTGCAGATCAGTAATCACAGACCACCTATCATGGCAAATTGGGAATGGGGGAAAAGCCTCATTTTGGCAGGATTCGTGGGACGGGCACCCAGTCTTGAGTGTTGAAGTACCACCCCAGATCATTTTGGCCACTGACTGTATCTGGGGATCAA
Source organism: Thuja plicata (assembly GCA_018584345.1). Classification (NCBI taxonomy): domain Eukaryota; kingdom Viridiplantae; phylum Streptophyta; class Pinopsida; order Cupressales; family Cupressaceae; genus Thuja; species Thuja plicata. The sequence goes on from MU225230.1 coordinate 772,802, forward strand.
AGGTAAGAGATTTTTTAGATCTAACTTCTTTTGTTCTGGGTCAGGAACTTAGATGGAAGGAGACCTCAGAGCTTGGGCTCTCTGCGGAACACCAAAAGCTTCTGAAGGACATCCTGAATAGCTGAGCGGTCATAGCTTCCGAGGATTTGGATGAAGTGGTCTAGGTAGGGGCTAAAAGTTGATAGTACTTAGTCAAGATTGGCCATGCAATGCTTGAGAATGAAAGTCAAAGAGTGGAGTGGGAAGAAAGGATTTGTTGGAGAAAAGAGTGTCTCCCAAAAGCAGCGGCATTTGCTTGGCTGGCAGGAAATGGGAGAGCACTTACAGGTGATCGGCTCAAGTGATTGGGATTTGTTGGGCCTTTTATGTGTCCTCTATACAAAAATGCAGAGGAAACCATGGACCACCTCTTCCTAACATGTGAATTTGCACAAAAGGTGTGGAGATTTGGACTGGGAAAGTTGAACTGGCAGGGACCCCTGCCTGAAAATTTGAGCCTTTGGCTATCTTCATGGCCTAATCCAAAAGGGTCATCCTCTTTAGCTGCAATTTGGCATATCCTCCCATCTAGCACACTTTGGCTAATTTGGAATGAGAGGAATAGGAGAATCTTCTCAAAAAAAGCTAAAACAATGGACAGTTTTCTAGTAAACTTTGAAATAGTAGTCTCAGAACTAGTGTCCAATGTTGCAGCTCAAACTAATGCCAGTAAGACCCCCTTCACCAAAGATGACATGATAGTACAGTAGTAGTGGCCGCGGGTGAAATATAGGCTCATTAATGGGTGTGGGAGGGTTATTCCTCTTTCTAAGGATGAGAAAGAATGTAGAAACATGTGGCAACCACCATCCCCCAGATGGATTAAGATTAACTTTGATGGCACCTCGCGAGGCAATCCCAGAATAATCAGGTTAGGCTACATAGCCCGGAACTACAAAGGAGAGATTCTGGCCTTGGGGGCCAAAAGGATACAAGATGGTACAAATAATGAGGCAGAATGCCTAGCTGCAGTTGAAGCTGTCCTAATGGCTAGAAAACTACAATTCAGGAAAGTTCATTTGGAGGGTGACTCCCTTTTTGTAGTAAATGGAATTAATAAGGGCCAGATGGATACATGGTATTTGAACAGGCACATTAGAAGAATTAGAAGCATTCTGGCAGAGTTTGAAGATTTCAAAACCACACAAGTGTCAAGACTGGCTAATAACTTAGTAGACAAGCTTTCAAACTTAGGAGTTGATGGGTCACTTGAGGAGAATTTTGAAATCTTTGAAGATTACACCTTGGAGGTGCTAGCTGAGGATCTTTGATTATTAGAAATAATATAGGAGGCTGATTCCCAAAGAATTGGGCATGACTGCATCACACCATCAGCTACGTGGCTGGCTTACACATTCCCAAGCCTTGATCGCCACCATGGGGAAATCTTTCACTTCCCCCAAATCAGTTTTACGGTATGTGAATCTGATTTTGTACTAGCGGGAGTAAAGAGTATTGATTGCCTTTTTGGCAAGTTGATGGAAACATCATCTATTTCTAGAGGCTTCGACGACAGTTTGTATACACTGAAATCTGTTGTGACGAAGTTCAAAGATCAGTGCAGTGCGATGGAAGCTAACTTCTCTCTCTCAACGATGGGGCAAATCTCGGCTTTTGACACCCCCATCACTTTGAATAGGCTGAGCCACATCTTATTTGGAGAGGGTGATGACTTCTGGGAGGCCATCAAAGATATTCTCAAGGAACATTTCCTCCAGAAAGGATGGCACCTGAGAACAAATTTGGATATCTCGTCTATTTTTGTGGCCCTTGCCCTGATGGTGACCGAATCTAAGGTGAAAGTTCGGTGAGTTGTCTGGGAATGCATGGTGGTGAAGTGGATTGGCGGAGTGGAGGACATCATCGCCCGAGTGGAGGTGGGACTAGGACTGCAAATGGGGGAGGCACCTTTCTGCATGATTGGGTGTGGCATCCGTGGTCTGCAACCACTGGTAGTCTGGTCCACGGCATGCCCAGAGGACATACAATTGGCACGAGCTTTGGGAGGTTAGAAGGTGTTGCTAGTGGCGCTGGCTAGGGCCAAGGTGAAGATTACAAAGGTGGTGCCTGACAATGAGAACCAAAAATGAAAGAAGACAACCATTAAGTCTTTTGCGAGGTTGGGCAAAGATGGTTGACCTTTTGGTCCGAAGGCAACTGCCGGTCACTATAAGGGGTGCAAAGGCCTCTGCAGCCAGGATTGCCAGAGAGGAAGCGGTTGCGGGGCCGAGTGGGGACACTGAAACCAACATTCTGATTGGTGCTCTTGTGGAAAAGTATGGAGCGTTTGGGAATTTTTCTAGAGATGATGCAGCAAAATGGTTCCGTTAGGCGAACTTAGTTTTTCTTGGGTCTCTTTTGTATCTGGGTGAGGAGGTCTGTTGATAGACTCCTCTATTTTTGGGTATCTTTATTAGTGGTTTCCATCGTTAGCTCTTTGTTGGAATGTATGGTAGTCTTATGCTCGGGTATGAATAAGGCCCTTTTGAACAAAATGTAACCGTTATTTTCAATCAATACAATATCAAAATTACCGATAAAAAAAAAAGAATGGCAAGAATTGTGGATCGTGCCAAGAACAAGAAAGACAAAGACCTAGAAACAGTGAAATCATGTCTATAAGAGAGACAAGATAATTCATTATGAATTAGGGGTGAAAAGATAAGAAGATGTTGAAGAGAATACTGGTGAAGAAGAATTCATATAGTCCTGATCAAACAAGCTGAAGAACAGAGCTAAAGGTTTCTACGGGCACCGAGCAATAGAGAAGCAACAACATCACTGAGCAAAAAGTAGTGGAGCAAAAGGAACAAAAGGGAAACATTGATCATAAAGGTATTATGAGCTTACAATAGATCTGAATGTCTACAAGTTTAAGTTGTATATATGAACAGATCATATACTATTTCAATTTAACCATTGATTCATAAAATCTCTTAACATAGTGGAATTTAACTATCCTTTATATATTGAGATACATCCCAAGGAGTATTAAAAGGTTTCTCATGAAGATAACATACTGAAATGCCAAATATCAAGTGACAAACTATTATATTAAATCTTCTAACAAGGTCACACTTAACAGTGTATTTGTAACCTTTAACAAGGTTGGCTCTTCACTGATCTCACTTCAGAAGAGTGAAAATTTTGAGTTAACGGGCCCAAGTGGTTTTTCCCTTGACAGGGTTTCCACGTAAAAAATCCATGTGTCAAATGTGTTTATGGTTCATTAATTTAATGTTTTGCTTTACACATTACTAAAACATAATTGACCGATAAACACTAAGTTATTTACTGTATTTCGGTAAAGGCTAGACTACTATTCGGTTAAGCTTAAGAATAAGGATTAATAGTGGAATCCAGTAGTAGTTATTTGATAATATTATTTAAAGGCATAAATCTTGTATTACTGAAGAAAACTATAGGTTTATATTTGAGATATAAAGTTTTGTGGTTGGTTTATTGGATTGATTTTTAAGGTCACTAATTCACCCCCCCCCCCCTTTCAGTTATTCTAACACTTCACCTTCATTTAAAATTTAAAATGACCTTTTAAAATTTGACTAGCTTTTACTATGTCTAAAGAAAAAGTTCAATGACCTTTGACTACTAGTCAGCCACCTTTACCATGTGACATGGGTACTAACCTCTCTAAGTTAGGTAGACAATATTCCTTTATCTTCTACTTTGACCCCACCTTAGGACTGTAAGAATTCAAAGAATTCAATCACCAAGATCCGTTGTATGCAAAATACCTGTCATAAAAGAAAAGAATGGAGACACAACTCATAATGATCTGAAAGATGAAATATTCATTCAGAGAGAGAATAGAGGGAGTTACAAAAGAATTAATAATTACAAAGAGATCAATCCTTATAAAGGAGATCAAAAATGAGAAGGTGGAGAAACCTAGGTTGTGTGATAATAATTAATTATTATATGCCTAAATTTTAGCTTAAGTGAAATAGAGATAAAGAGGTGACTGAATAATTAAATCAATAATGATTTAATTAATAAGTGAAAATACCTTTTTACTATAACAAGGACTACGTGGCTTCCTTTGATTCGACATGCGGGCCGCTTTATCTTCATTACCATCATTTCACTCTTACTTCGGCTAGGACACGCATCGCCATCTCGTAGATGTTAACTATTATGCACCTCCTTTGGCGGGATCACGATTAACATTGGATATGTCTATCCTTTAATCTCTATCTAAGCACTTGTAAATTGTTTGGCCATCACATGTCACTCTCTCATTGGCTCCCTTTACTACCTTGGGTTGATCTGCTTCTGGCCTACCTTGCTACGTAGCGGCTTATCATTATCTCGCTCTTCTTGTCTCTCTTCTTTTGTCAGAATGTGAGATCAAAACCTTCCGCCACCTGTTCATTTGGGCCCACTTTTACTTTTTTGTTTCACTACCATTTGTCAACTTCTTGCTATCCTATAGAGTTTCTCTTTCCTCATCACTGGTATTGCGGGATAGCGACGCATCCCCGTCTGTCCTCTTTGTATGACTCAGACTGGCTATGTGGCTTCATCTAATCACCCGATCAACCAACCCTACTCTTCTACATGAAATCATCTCACTATCATGTAAACTTTTTCATCCTTTGTCTGTCAGACTATGAGATCACGATGTGATGCCATCTGTATTCTTTGTTAACTCAGCTTGGCTTTTTTGCACTCCTCTTAGGTTGGCCCCACATCTCCATGTGGCATAATATTTCAATCTTTCTATGTTTCTCTCACATCTACTTGTCAGATCATGGGATCACAACATTTCACCACCTGTCCTAGCTCACCTTGCTTGGGCCCACAAGATATAACTTTTCACCGCCAACCTATCTGCCATACGACCGCTTAGTACGTGAACATCTGCCAAAAGGCGCTTGCCTTTTGGTCACCACTTACTTATGTGCTCGGGTTTAAAAATAATTGATACATTATTCACACAACAAATATGGGATACACCATTATAATATTTTTCTGTTTGCACGCCTAAGCGTGTTTTCTTACTGGTTTATCTCTGTTCCAATTGACCAAAACTCTTTGCCCTGATCTTCTGAGTACCATAAAAGTTTTGTATTGATTGTATAATGTTCCTCCATAGTATGATTGGCTTGAACCCTCATGGGAGCCCATTAAAATCCACATACTTTAGACTGTTAAACCTTTACCTTTACAAAATTTCACTAGTGTTATGCAATTTTAGAATAGTACCATCTCACAAGTTTTGCAAAACATCCATGTCCCGAAGATAGAAGTTAAAAACTACTTCTCGTCTTGTAGAAGATGAACAAACATGGCATGTTTTCCTATAAATAGTCCAGCCTACAACAGACAAAGAAATTAACACTGCCATCCCCTCTGATTACAATATTACAAGGATTGATACAAGGATCCTAAGTTTGAGAAAGATGTAGGTATTTGGAAATTTTCTAACTAGTTATGCATAAGAGGATTGAAAAGAAAAAATTGGATAAGGAACAGTTGATGCAGTGGTCCATCTACTATTAAAAAAGCCTCAGGTTTCTATTAGTATCTCTCTCTACTCAGTTAGTCAGTTCTTCAGACGCTATCTTGGATCCTACCACCAACTAGAATAAGGAATTGATTTCCCAAATGCAGATTGATAGCCAGTTTGGAAAAGTAAATAAGGAATGTATAATAGATCTGAAGGTCAAAGGTCTTCCTTTCATTGACAAGATGAGTGAATCATATGATGCTCTAGTATTTGCTAGGAATGCAATGATCTCTGAAATAAGGGTGGCCAAAATAGAAGAGTTGACACATAAACAAAACATGAAGATGATCAAGGAGGTAATAGATATGAAAGTTACTATAGTTGTGAGTATTGGTTTATTGCAATCTCCTTATCAACCTATACAAAAATGGATGTTTAGCATGGGATATAAAAGTGAATTTATTTTGAAGAGTGTAAACAATTTAAGAAGACTCTCGAAGGAGGACAAAGAGAAGATAGACCAAATAATTGGTTATTTTAAAGATATTGGGTGTGAATTATAAAAGAAAGATAATTCTGGGATAACTACAACAAACAAATTAAAGAATCAATATCAACAGAATATTTACATCAACACTACCCCTCAGGTATTTTGTAGAGAGGAGTACAAGAAACTGGCCAATATTGACTCCATTCTAATGTGGTGCAAAAACCACAACCAAACATTCATTACAAATGCCAAGGAAATTATAGATAAATGACTTATTGCACCATTCAGAATACCAACGTTTCAGTTCTAGAATTAAATAATATAATGATAGTTGTCAATGCATTGCAGGTGTATAAAGAGAAGCTGAAAACTAGGAAGACACCTATGAAAAAAGGAGAGGAGAAGGCACCATGACATTTGTCAATCATATGTTTTTATTTTTATTTTTCTATTTTATGTTCATTTGGAAAGTGTCCAAAAGACTTTAATTTATGATATTTTAAAAGAAACTCTTTATTACAGTTTTTGTAACGGTTTCTAGTGAAGAAGTCAAATGGACTATTTATATTGAAATGAATGACAATGCAAGGGATCGACATTTTTTTTACTGAAATTTACATTGTTACTTTGATAACTGAGTGTGACTCGAATTTTTGGTGGTGACTGTTGTTCATTTGAAATTTCCTTTCATTCTGCTTTAATGGTGATGAATACAAAAATTTGTAGTTAAACGAAATTGTGAATACTGGAACTTTGTTTTTTGTGTTGATAATTGGAGTGTTCTTTGTGATGGATTATGTGCACTATCTATTTCATTTCTCTATTTTATTAAATGAGGAAAGGGTTTTATGATTGAAATTTATCATTGCATTTTCATATTTATGTGAAAGTGGAAGAATTGGTTTTATTTTCTATAAACATAAATCATATCCAGAATTCAACATTTATCATTTGTGGATATTTCACAATGATGAATATTCATTGAAACATTTTCTTCTTTCTAGTAAAAATAATACCCATTATCTAATGAGAAGGATAGATAAAAAAATCATTGCATAACTTTCTAAGGGTGTTGTACCTTACAATTAAGAGAGGAAACTATTTCAGTTTACTCAATTGTTGATGGATTATAATGGACTCACAGACGTGTAATGAATGCTTGAAATGGATAATGGATTCACTAGTGCATAATGTATGATCAATGAGGAGAGATAGGGGGGTTATATACATCTCACATTATTTCAAGGAGTTAAACCCAAATAGTCTGACTACGGGTCCTTTTTTCCTCTCAAACCCTGACATAGGACTTCGGGCCAAATTTGGGCCCAATCTTCTAGGAACACATCACCAATGGTGATGTGTTCCTGGGTATACATCTCCAATGGAAATGTGTTCCTGGGAGAATGGTCCCAGATTTGATATGGGTGTGAGGGAGTTGGAGTATGTGCGGGAAAAGAAAGGACAACTCACTTCGGGGTCAGAGAAGGTCAAAAAGCCCGAAAATAAATGCATAGGTCGTAGGTGATGAAATGAATTATGGGATTGGATGGAAAATGGAAAATCATGCCTAGAAATAAGATCCAACCTCAAGTTTAAGCAATATTGAAGGAGGTGGAGGACCCATATTTGAATTTAGGTACCTTTTTACTGTCATGTGAGGTCCTACCATAGAAAATACACTAAAGTAGGCACAAAATGATCCTAAAATTGAGCAAAATTTAGTTTCTTACAATTTAGGACTACACATTTAGCCCCCATTTTAGCGAGAGTATGAGGAAAAATCATGCTCATGGTAGAGAGAGAGAGAGAGAGAGAGAGAGAGAGAGAGAGAGAGAGAGAGAGAGGCGAATTGCAAAGAGATAAGACAACACTAAGTTTAAGGACACAAGCCCCCAAATGAAGGATCTTAATTCAACATCTATGAATAAGGACACAAAAAAAAAAAGGCAAAAGACACCACACACAAAAGGGGTTTGTAATAAAAACAAAATTGCAAATCAATTAGTAGAGGAGACCTTGATTGAAAATGTCTCATCCACTAATATCATGGTCAGAAAGCTATTACAAGACCACAAGTGATCACATAGAAAGGGAAAGTGCATCACAAAAAATGAAACAAAGCTCCGTGATCTAATTGCTAGCATAGCTACAAGAGCATGGAAAGAAAGAGAGAAAGACCATGAATCCAATGTGCTAGCATGTTGTGTTATGATAGGTGTTCCATGGGAAGATAGAAGAAGGAGAAGAGTGGAAGGGATAGAAAGTTGTGTTATTCTAGTTCTACTCATCTCAAAGAGAAAGTAGAATTGATGGTCTACCAAGATGTGTTATGATAGTAAATTCTACCTTGAAAATTTGTGCACAGGGGCGACTTTAAAAATGTTTTGTGCACATGGGTAGCTTTAAAAATGTTTTACTTACAAGGGTGACTTTAAAATGTTTTGCGCATAGGGGCGACTTGAAAATGTTTTGCGCATAAGGGTGGCTTAGGGATTAGTCTTATGGAAAGCATTGTCTCCGAGTGGATCCATGAAAAATGACCAGGCCTAAGGAAAAAATTGTCTCCTTAGGGATCAAAAAAAAAAAGATGACCGGTCCTAAGGAAATCATTGTCTCCTTAGGGATCAATAAACAAAAAGTTGCATAATATACAAGGGAGGCCACATGTATTCCCCCCTCCTTATGATGGAAACATAGGTGACATCATAAGGAAAGAGAAAAAGGATACCTACTTCCAACAATAAGAAGATACCCTTAAAATAACAATGCATGTCATGAACTTAGCAAAGAGTGACAACTCTTGTAAGCTAAGAAAATAGATAATCGTGAAAGGTTAAATTGCTTGTGGGAAGAGACCCTTGAAAAGAAGATATCTTGGTTGCAATACATCTACCTTCAAGAGGAGTTCTTGAACAAAAATAACATCTTCAAGACAAAGAGGGGAGAAAACAAGAATGTGTCCTTTTAGCCCCCTATTGCTAGGTGAAAAAGAGATTATTGATTAAGGATGACATACTTTAAAACCCAAATTAAGGGAATTTTATTATTATGAAAATAGGTTGCAAATAAAGAAGAGGTTTCTATCAAGGATAAACACCTCTTGTATAAGAGAAAATCTCGAATCGAAACAACTATTCTTTATAAGAAAGGAATGTTACATGATAAACAAATGCCACTATACTAAGGAAAGTAGATTCTTAGAAAAGAAAGAATAGGGAAAACATTAAACCTTGCCCCCCAAGTGTGAAGGCAAGATATAAAATATCTTGTGTACCCTTAATGATAGTCACCTTATAATGCACATATAATTCTAAGAAAAATAAGTTGCAAACCAGATAAGGCTCTTAATGTAAAATAAATATATTCACGCCTAGAAGACATCACATTATAAAGTAAGTAGGTTAGCAAGGAAAGAAATATGGAAGATTATTTTGTGAGAATCATGGCCTCTTTGAGGCATGAAAAGGTTTGTTAAACAAATATGTAAGTATATTGCGTAAAACAAAGTATTTCATACCAAAAAGAACATTTCATCATAAAATAATACCAATCCATCAAGAGATAAATAAAATAAAGGAGAAGGGATGCAACATTATTCATGTTGTAGGTCAAAAGATTTTGATTAAATTTTTCGCAAAATAAAGTGTAAAGTGTTAGGTTATATATTGAACCTTGAACCTTGAACTCAAAGTTCAAAGTTCAACATCCCATTTCCCACTGTGCATGTCCGCGCATATTTCTTTGATCGGTAAGTTTGCAAACCTGCGTCGGATGTGTAATGTAATATTGAACTATGAACCTTGAACTCTTTTGTTCAAATTTCAAAGTTCAATTTCCCATTATACATTGGTCATGCCTTCTTTAGCCTGCGTCTTTCTCAGTGTCGCATTTTTTGAGATCTTGAATCCTGAACCATTGCCTTTTGTGTTCATAATTCATTTTCACCTCTCGCATCTTGCATCAGTTCATCGTATTTATTATTTATGTCAATTCATGACTAAAGGCATGTGAGATCTCAAAATTTGAACTTAGCACATCACAGTTCAATGTTCAAGATATAGAAATGCAATAATGATCAGACAACACTCGACATGTGCCAAATGTCACGCGCATTTATTAATTTGATTTATGAAAAGACATGGAGTGACGTCAACTTAATTAAGAGTACAATTTTCCTGAATAATCAGGAAATGCGATGGGACGTGGCCAACTATTGACGGCGGGAATCATTGATTCATGACAAGTAATCATAATTACTAAAAAGGAGCGATTTAAATGTATGCATTCAGTCTTCCTTTCTTTGCCATTTCTATTTTCGCATTCTATTGGAAAGCTTTACTGGATTGAAGTTTTTTCTCTGCAAGCAGAGGTGTTGGCATCGGTGCATCCAACACTGAAATTGAAGATCGTATTGAGAAGAGAGAAAAAATCCCCATACAAAGCCCGAGGATTACCAGAACCAGGAGTAAAAGGCAAGAAAAGATTGAATCAATCCCCTGCATTACAGTTGATCTTGATCCAGAGGAGAGTGAAAAGCAACATAAAAGAAAGGTGAAAATGGAGAAGAGTCCAACAAGCCCTTTGAAGATCCAAATGGCAGAAGAAGATCACCAAAACATGCTAGTATCAACCCCTTCCACTGATGCCTCTACACCAAAGAGTCTTAACTAGTTAGGGCTTTCAGTTAACAAGAAAAGAAGCATTGTTCTAATATTGGCTCCTGTTGGAGATATGGTTAGTAAATATCTCAGGAAAACCCCAAGAAGTAAGAAGCCAAAGGTAGAAGCCATGGTCGATGTGGATGCTAAAATAGAACATTGGATGGCAGAGATATTCAAACCAAACTCAGATAAATCCAGTGATGAGGTGATAGAAAGTGACTTCTATGTTGAGAAGATAGATCTGGGCATGTCTACCAGGGCTACTGATTTGAAAATCTTTGATTCAACCAATAAGAAGATTAGTCACCGAGTGAAGAAGGATGTTGAAGATAAGATGAAATAGAAACAGGCCCTTTGTGAAATGGCTAGGTATATTCAGCAACTTCATGATCCTCTGCCTCAGCCACTGACAATGGTCTCTTTGGATTTGGATGTAAAGTCTCTGGAAAGTCAGAAGTTCCTAGACCAAGTACACAAAGACAGATCAATTTCAATAGCCTTCTACAAATGGATGGATAAGTTAAATGAAGAAATTACTAGGTTTGCTAGTGATTTTGATAATGTGATGACAAAAGTCGAGCAATTACTAAAAATAGTAGAAGATGATGTAGAGCTGTGGAAAAAGAAAAGGGAAAAATTGGAAATCAAAATACATAATATGGAAGACATTTATACCTATGGTATAAACAAATTTATTTCTGAAAAAGCAGTGCCTGGTATGGATGAAAATTCACTGTTTATGGTCAAAGTGAATTTGGAATGGGAGAGTTCATTATATGAACAGGCAATTGAAGAGTCATCATAGATAATTGAAGCCCAGATAAATCTGAGAGATACTCTGCTGGCACAAAATGAGTGCATAGGGAAGATCATTGGACTTGAAAATGAAGCCAGTGGTGAAATGTCAAAGGTGTTGCCCTACTTCCAGAAAAAGTTGGAAAGCCTGAAAGCTGCCAAAGAAATTGGGATGACAGATCATTCAATATTAGCTCATGTAGAATCGGTTGTGGTCTATGGAGATGAACATTTGAAGGTAATTGAAATCAAGACACAACAAACACAGCATTTCAAGGATGTTTGGCTCCAAAGGTTCAAAGTAGCTGCCCAACCAAACCAAAAGTTGAGACAGAATTTCTCTGTGGCGTTCGAAGAATGGAAGGCAATGAAGAATACCGTGAACACCAATGCTGGAGGAACAATAGGCCAATTGTCCAATTAGTTTTCTAAAGTAGTTTTCTATTTTAGTTGGTTTTCGATGTTCATGCTATTTTAAGGCAGTTAGTTTTAAAACTGAATTAAGCCCTGCGTGGCTATAAAGGATATTTTGGTCGACCAAGTGAGGGTCGGTTCTTTTCAAACAAAAGAAAACTCAATTCTACTTTTGGTGCTATTTTTTTAAGTTCTTTGTATGGAATGATATTGGATATTTTCAAATATATGAATATATATATTATCAGTTGGTAATATAAGCAGATTTTATCATTATTTTGGATCAGTTTGTCTATTTAAGTGCATGATTTTGATTTCAGTTGGAGTTGAATGACATGCTGTTATAATTTGTTGAAATATATTATGGATTTGCTCAGTAATATTTCAAGATTTGTTATCTCTATGAATCAGCCTCTCTTTTGTTATTCATCTATTTAAGGTTCGAGTCAGTTGGCTCGTATATCTTTTTGATCTGCAAGATCTCAGAATAGTTAATCAATTGTCTATGGTGATGTAAATCACAGCCTTTCATGCTTTCTGGTAAAAAGTATGCTCCAAATTAGATGTTTCTAAATTAAAGATTTTATTGAAAATCCTTCTTGTTTAAGGTAGCCGCGCCTTTGAATGCAGAGAGTGTGGTTGTAAATGACTCACTCAATTGTTAGTACATTTCTTTCCTTCTGTTTTTGGGTTTTAAGAGTCTTTGATAGTTATATTTCAAGAAGGAAAAATCTGTTCACTAACAATGCCAACTTAGTGATAATGCTAATTGTAAAGGATATGCACTTCCAAACAAGTAAGATGTTGAAAAGAAGATATCAATCTCATTAAGGATAAAGATCCTGGTCAATAAGTCCATGCATGGGAGGGCACTATTATCCAAAATAAATGATCAATAAAGCAACAAAGGATCCTTAGAAGGAAGATGAGAACTTTCTCCCCAAGTGAGGAAGAAAGGAGTTCTTATTATGATGCCCTTAATACTCATTATTCAAAGAGTCGTGCTTAATGGAGAATAATATAATAGGAAAAGAGAGACACTAAGTTACATTTTTTATATCAAGAAAATTCAAAAGATCTGGTGTTAAACAAATAAGACATCTATCCACCAAATCTTGAACAAATTGTCTAAAATCAACACAATCAACAAGAGAATGTTTGTTACTATGATGAAAAAAACACAAAAACTCACTGTTTATAGGCCTCTAGTTTTTAAGAAAAGGTCTATAAGGGAATCGGTCTCGTGAGCACACCTAATCCTCCAAACGATAATTTTAGCCAAAGCTAAGCGATCATCAAAATGTTGAGGAACAATAGTTCATTTTGGAAAAATAATGTCAATGGGAGGTTTTGTTTGAGAGGAGGAAGGTAAAGGGTTATCTTGAGGATTAAAACCTAGACCACATGTAGTTCTTTGTGAAGGAGGATGAATAGGGATATTAATGCCTTGTTCATTAATACCAAGTCCTAAGCCCTTATATGCTTTTTTAGTAGTGCTATCATATCCCATATTGTAATTAGCTTTTAATGCAGAGGGTGAAGAAGATTGATCTTGAGGTTTATGGAAATGTGTGGTATAAGGAGGAATATGAGGAGGAATATACTCCTTAGGAGGCCCTCTGACACTATTCCTGTCGTCTTTAAATGGTGAAGAAGAAGAAGACTTATCGTGATATTGTTGTCTACTTGATAGTCTTGGGGAAACATCATCAAGAAAGTGTTGGACATTGGGATTATGGATAATGCTTTGATAAAAGGAGGATTGCTTAAGATCATCCAAGGATTTACATAAGCTTGATTCTCTAAGATTATCCATTAAAGTAGGTCGAGGAAGATGATATCTAGGTCTCTCTATAATGGGATCATTAGGAGGTAGATGAGGATTATAATTAGAAGGAATTATATTATCCTTAGGTTCTTCACAAAGACCCTTATGTAATCCACATATTCCATGCATTTTGTTCAAATTTTAATGATAAGAACACATGAAACATTGATAACATATTTGAAATAATCCTTGTAAAGAAGAAAGGTATTAGATAATGTCATAATGCCATATGTGAGAATACCATTGAGGAATATAAACATCATAAAATGCAAGAAATCATAATTCACTCCATGTGATTGATAAAAAGAAGTAAGGAGGAAGGTAACTACATATGTTATGAGACGCCAATCTAACTTAATCAACTCCATTATTAATGAAATTTTTCAAGCAAACAATGAGATCTAACACCAAAATTAGAATATAAATGTTATGAGTCAGGTTCACCAAAATGTACAATGGGTGAACCTAGATATCTAAATGCATACAATATAGAAATGATATGATGTAAGTATTGACTAGTGCAATGCAAACAAAGGAGATATAGACACCAAATCAGAATTGAAATGTTATAAGTTGGGTTCACCAAAATGTACAATGGGAAATGGGAAACAATGCTATGATGTAAATTACTCCCCACTTCTTAATTTGTACATTAGGAAGAAATGACATCCCTACTAGGCTCAAAGGTTTACTCAAGTTGTTAGTGGGAATAAGGTTTGTTCTTCATTGGGATGTGGAAATGATAAGCAAAAAAATGACTAAGTGAAGCAATAGATCCAATAAAGAAGATACCAAAAAGTTGATTAAAACAAAAAAATAAAAATGATGTCGAGATAAAACTGATAGAAACAGAAATCAAAAGACAAAACTGACCTGACCCAAACATTTTAGTGAAAATTTGCGTTAACACAACAAAATTCGATGTGTTCCTAGGTACAGAGCAGGAGTTGATGTGTTCCCAACACTTTCAAATTAAATTTTTCTGGAATCTGTAACTGTTCCTATACTGCCCAGAAAAGTTTCAATGACTACGTAACCTATTCCTCCAAGTAGAAAAATGGGGAAGAAGGTTGGTAAAAGGGGGTTGCCTTGGTCAGACCCTTGTTTAGGAATCAAACTTGAAAATGAAATGAAAGGAAAAACGTGCTATCATGTAACATAGACTAGATCCAGATAATAAATAATATCATACCTTATAGATGCAATTACTTCTTTGGATGTTATCAAGAATGTTAGTGCAATAGCTTTGACTAAACACAAAAAACCCAAAAGAAAATCATGCTAGATAAAACCTCTTGGAATAGATGTTGTAATTCGCTACAATGATTGATTGAGGAGAAGAATGAATCTTGATGGATGAATGTGGATATCCTTTCTTGATAGACACTCCTTTGCTTGGCCTCCAATGGGGGAAAGAAGTTAGATCTAAAGAAGAAGACACCTTGCTTGCTTGAGAAGAATGAAGACTTGGATGCATGATCTTGATGGCTCTTGATGACCTGATAATGGACTCATGAACATGTAATGAATGCTTGCAATGGATAATGGATTCACTAGTGCATAATGGATGATCAAATGAGGAGAGATAGGGGGTTTATATATATCTCACATCATTTCGGGGAGTTAAACCTGAGTAGGTTGACCACGAGTCTTTTTTTTCCTCTCAAACCCTGGCATAGATTCTAGACCAAATTTGGGCACAATCTCCTAGGAACACATTGCCAATAGCGATGTGTTTCAGGGAGAACAGTCCTAGATTTGATCTGGGTGTCAGGGAGATAGAGTATGTGCGAGAAAAGAAAGGACACCTCACTTCGGGGTCAAAGAAGGTCAAAAATCCTGAAAATAAATGAATAGGTCGGTGAGGAAATACACATAAAATTACAAACTACATTAAATAGAACAAAAAAATTCATTCTTACATAAAATATTTTTACTAGGAGAAAATATGTTTAAATAACTTAAATCTCTTCGTACATATAATTCAAATCATCACTATGTTTTTCTTTTAAATCTCTAAAATCATTCCATGATCTTAAATAGATAGACTCCACCTTTGTTGGTCACACCCTCTTTTTTTGTGAAGTTTCCAAACTTAATCCTATCGCTATAACTAAGTGACTTTAATGTAGAACTTTTTGTTCTAACATGTAATAAATAAATATAATACCATTTTTATCAATGTTTATTTGTTGAAATTATGCGCCTTCAATAACAACTAATATTGTTGGATAATATTTTCCATTGCCATCTACCATTTATTGTGACAATTTATATTTTGGTTGCATGGATATTAGTATATAGTAATATACACCTTATGTATTGTTAGGACACACAACCACAAAATAAAGAATCTCTTGTACACCACAAGTGGACATGTGTACATTAGATTTTCAATAAATAATTCAAATATTTATAGTTGAGTATATATTAGAGCTTGAACATGTGTACACACACACACACACACACATGATGTCACCATCTTCATAGGGAGGAATTGATACTAATTATCTCATTTTCCATTGTGAAACATATTCATCTCTAATATTATCACATTACAACATATTTGTATTATGCTTAATGTAGTCAACACAAAAACATGATTTTTCTCTCACTTGAATAACAAGAGGCTTACGATGTATTGTAGTCATGACTTGATTCAAACTTCTAGTACCATTAATTATTTGATACTTATAAGGACTTGCTTAATAAATATTTATAAATATGAAAAAATTTAGTTATTATAATAATAAATTTCAATTATCCAATCAAGAAGTGTATTCAATTCAATTCATGTGCAACTTGAATAAATAAATATTTAATTCTTAAAAATATTTATAAATGTACATTTAACTTCCCAAAAAGAGTTTTTGTTGTAAATTGAGTCATTCTTTATTTCATGAGCTCCAAAATGATTTTTACACCATTCAAATAATTCAATTGTATTTCATATGGTGTTACCTACAAGTTCATATTACTGTATAGTCAGAAAATGGAAGCACTTCCACAGGAGACTGGTTTAGCCTTTCGAGTGAGTGGTTTGGGGTCATGACAAGCGCCTCTGAATGGGTTCTTGATCTTGACATGGCTTCCCCCCTGACCTACCTTTCTAACCTCCATTTCCTGACCTAAATTATGTATTCTGGGTCTCTGACCTGTGATCCTGGGATTTGAGGAGAGGGTCGACCTCGGCCCTACCCTAGGACAGGGTCAACCTCAGCCCTATCCTAGGACAGGGTTGACCTCGACCCTGTCCCAGGGTCCAAATCCTGGGAACTTTTGGTTTCCGGGATGTCGATCTTCACAAAAAGTTTATTCCCGCTTCCGGGTCGGCTGTTTCGGGTTCTGAATTGGTTGATTCCAAAATTATATTTAATATAGGTCCTCTCCTAGGGGTAAAGGCTTAAATGATGATTTAATTGTCCTATGTAGGCCTCCTTAGAAGATTGTGCCCTAATTTCATATAAAAGGGGGCCTTCTCCTCTCATTTTCTCTAACCATTATCAAGCAATTGAAGTCTTCTAATCAAGCATCAAGCATCCTTATGAAGTGAAGTCCAAGCAAGTAATTAAGCAAGATTTGAAGCAATCATCCATCATTCTCAAGTTTCCATTTGCATGAAGGAGATCCATTGGAGGCTATTGAAGGATTCAAGCCAAAAAAGTGCCCTTTTGGTGATCTCTCCATCCATCTTCTTCCAAAGCCCTTGTCAAGATCAAGAATCCATTCAAGACTTGGTGTTGGAGATCTACAAGCAAGAGATTGAAGACATCCTTCTATTCTACATTCCATGTTTTGAAGCATACTTGTGGATCCACGGATTCAAATCCGCCACGAGGACATTACAAGCAAGGTGAATTTGAGTTTTGCTTTGTTATTCTTTATGCAATCTTCAATTACATATATTAAGGTTAATTCCAAAACTAGGGTTTGACCAAGGCAAACCCCTTTCCCCCGACAAACAAACATTTTTCTTGTAGGTACAGGTTCGGGATTATAGATCCGAGGCCAGATCTGGATACTCTTTTCGGATTTCTTTTGGACTGTGTGAACAGGGACACTTTCAAAGTTGAGCAGATCGAGTTGGCAAAAGTGGTACAGGGTCGACCTTTTTCATAAGATGACATCGGAATGGAAAAAGATTTCTGGGTTTTGTCCGTCTCTGTGTTCCAGTTTGGTATCAATTGTCAGCATCTCCAGAAATAGTCTACAGATCTCAGAAAATAGCAATCTTTGATTTACCATTTTGGAAGGTTGGTACTTTCTCCTATTCTTTTCAATTACTGTCATTAATCATATTAATCAATCAATTTACAGAATTTAAAATCCCCTTTCTTGGTCTCTTTCCAAATATTGGATTCATTTGTGTATTAACCCTTTGGGGTTGATCAAAATTGGATCTCCTATTTGTGTAATTGAGGGTGAAAGAAAGGAGCATCTTATCTTCCCTTAATCACAATCATAATTGCAACATACAATCAATCAAATTCAAGTAAGTGTGAAGTGGGGTTAAGGAAATCAACACAAATAATGATTAACAATTCAAACCCTCTCCTTAAAACACATTTTTCCTCCTTTACATTTTAGTAACATCAATCATCTATATGTTCATATGTTACATTTTGGTGAACCCGCGATAGACAACTCTTTCTTTTTGGTGTTAGATTTGCATTGTGTATGTTAGATCTTGCATGTTCTTTCAAATTACATTTCAATTAAATAGATCTAAAATTT
>MU225230.1:804327-838336 GCA_018584345.1 Thuja plicata
CTCCCCTCCCGTCCATACTTATACCCCTCTCCTCCTCCCCTGTTTCTCCATAGACAGATCTTCCACCACTCCTTTTGCAGCATATTTTGAAACTTCCTCAAGATGAAGCAACAATCCACGAAATGGGCGGCGATGGGCGTGGTAGTGCTGATTTCACTGAGCATGGCATTGGGTAGGCAGCAATTGTGCGACCCCAGGCGGCTGAATGAATGCAAATATTTCATCAGGGCAGGGCAGGGGCAGGGGCAAGATCAGCCCCCGGTAGGTGATGCGAAGAGCTGCAACAAGACGCCTCAGCAGTGCCACTACAATGCCATCTAGCGAGTGTTCGAGCAAGAGCAGGAGCAGGAGTATGGATAGGATTTCAACAAGGGCGGGCATGGGCAGGGGGGCCGTGGATTGCAACAATAACAATGGCAAATGTTGGAGAGGGCCAGAGAACTCCCTTCCCGCTGCAACGTTCAGCCACTCACGCCTTTTAGCCTCTTTCTTTGCTTCTCATTTTCAATTGCTGAGCTCACATTTGGGTTTTTTTCCTGTCTGTGTTTGCACTTGCATGCATTTACATGCCAGGAAATATGTGATAGAGTAGAGTATGCCGTAAGATTTTCAACCCAATATCTTACCAAAAAAAATTAAACCGATATCAAATGGCCCATAGCTATCCAGCATAATCTAAAAGGAGAATTTACCAATAAAAATACTGTCCTTTGGTAAGCTATGTTGTTTAGACGTTTCCATTCATACTAAATTTGAACAAGAAATTGAAGAATTAAGTGTAACAGAGGAGAAGGGGCATAGATGGAGAAGGGGCACTTGTACGTGGATCGACTTCAAAACAGAGCACTCTAATTCAAACATGCAGGAGAAAGTCAAGGACAGCTGGGGATGGACAGCTGGTGGAAAACGACAGACGACCAAGATTACTTCAATGGCAGTCATTGCCGTCTCCAGCACCTCCAGCCATTGGATGAACAATTTTGCCTGAGGCCTTTCAAAGGAAACGCCTATGGCGTAATAAACAAAAGACATACAAAGTTTCCTTACAAAGCAAGGAATGTGGGGAAGGTTTGAATCTACTAAAATTGGAGCTTTGGACGAAACAATTTTGTCTAACAAATCCCTCAATGCATTCCGTTTTGATGGTCGTAAGGCCGTATTTTTGTATTTTAATTTAAAATACAGTCAAACCTTTGCTAAAAATTGTATTATTATTATTATTTTTAAAACTAACATATACATGCTCCTTGATGTTTCCTTCACTAAACAACTGGCGCCTTCACATTTCAAGGGCAACTTTGAATAAATCACGAAAAACCTTCTGAACGTAAAATTTATCCCCTAATTGGTAAGACATTTTAAAATGTTTAAATATTTACACAACATACATCAAAATCAGAATTACATAACAGACTTCAAGTGACCATTTCCCAATTAAAAAAGGTAAAAATCAAGACATCGAAAGAGTCCAGCCAAAGAATGGCAAATGGACGGCGGTTCCACGTGGACAAATGACAGCGACGCGGCCCCTTCTCATAAATTGCTGTGTACCGCACCACAGCTACAGCAACAGCTGCTGGTATGCCGGCGGAGGGAGAAAAATGGCGTTGCAGGTTGGGCGTAAATGAACATCTGAGAGTATAAGCATTTCGTATGTGTCGTTTTTCCGAGGGTTGCGGTGTAAGTTTCTTTCCTGAAATGGGGGCTCCCCTGGCAATGGAGAGCCTGGCGCAGCGAGCGCAGATGATGAGGGAAAGCTTGCTGAAAAGCGAGAAGAACACAGAGAAAATAGTTTCGATCCTCGGATCTTTCGATCACCGCCTCTCAACGCTCGAAACAGCCATGCGCCCTACACAGGTCAGAGATATATGACTCTTATTTAACCTTTTTCAACCACATCTTAGTAATTTAGAGGGGAAGAAATGCCGTAAATCGGAGATTCTGATAGGTCAATAATGTCCGTGTTCTTGTGGACGATCTGCCTATCAATTTGTTTTTCGCGATGATGAGTAAGGTAGTTCGCTTGAAATGAATAACTCAACGAATTATAAGTCGAACTTGACCCTTTAAAATTAAGAAGCTTTTGATCGGAGCTTCTTGAGGGCGAATATTTTCTAAATTAAATTTCTCGAGGATCATCTGCTCGGTAATTTTGTTTCCCTTATGATGAGTGGGTTAGCTCTAACGGTCGGTCAAAAAATAATCATGGCTGGTCAACGTAATGTTACTCAAGCGTGAACCTTAATCAAATCGTGATAATTTAGAGAAAAGGAAAATATATTTGGATTAGAGCATTTGGCAGGCAGATATTCAGAAGCATTAGGTTTTCACAGTTCATATCAGCGAGTTGTAAAGCTTCTGCACAAAACCTTGTTACAAGCTTTATGTCAAAGTTTCTGATCACACTCCATGATCAGTCATCAGAATAACTCAGGAAAGATACGGGGATTGCTCCTTACAAATTTATCTGGCGTTATTCCCATATCCTACCATTTGTCATTATTATCTTTGTTCGTACCAAGTTCCACTCTATAATTGCATTTCCCTAGGCAGCCTACGTTTCTTGGAATCTTTAATATCACATAGGTGAACCGTGAAACTGCTATCTGCAATCTTCACTTTCTTGCCTGAGTATTCTTGTGATGGATCTTCATGGAATAGCTTGGGACCGTGGGTTATGCTAAGGTATGACCTTAGTAATCCTGGGATGTACAGAGCAGGACCCCTGGCCTCTGGGATGTGTTTGGGGCCCGGGTAAGAATGAATTGATTTTAAGAGGGGGAATGATAACATCATGGTCAAGAAAGCATTATAAATTTTACCTCAACAGCATTTGTATATTCTGCAATCATAAACAATATCAGCCGCATCTACAAGTAAGGTGAAGTAGTGTAGGATTTAAAGTGAGTTGGGCATGGCAGCTGCTAAATTATTGGGATTACATGAGGGAAGGGGTCATTGTCCTGCATTTGTGGTGCTTATGGGAATCCGTGCCCCTAAAATTGGTACATATGCTGCCCTATGACACCTATGATTTCCTCATGAAAATTCTATGATTGGATGAATTTATCTATTTGATTTACGCTATCTGCAGCATGCTTATGGCTTGTTTGTGTTTTTTTTAACTTTCCTTATATATTCTCACACATCTATACTGAACCCAATTTTTTTTTATCGAACCACCATACTGGAACCTGATCCATAAAGAGCAACTTGGATGGAGAGGAGAGGGCAGGGAAATGTGGAAGCCAATAAGTGAATACCTAGTAGTATCTTAATATGGCAAAATCCTAAATATGATCTTCACTAGGAAAATAGCATGAGGGCAGGAACGGAATTGGGAGTGAAGCCAAGGGATGGGGATGCGTCCCTTGGGACAAGAATGTAGCCCATAGTTGCTCCCTGGAGTTAAGGACCACCTGATTTGAATCTCGGTAGGAGTCTTAGAATTGTCTCCCATTATGACGTGCCATAGCTACTTGGACTAGAAAAATCTCGATGACCACTGCCACTTAGCACTAAATCTTCTTTTTATCTAACTCTACTTTTGGTCAGGCCTCTTCTCCACTAGCTACTGGAATCTTCCCCCTTCAAAGTAGCTGCTTCTGTTTTTTTTTCAAATTGGGCGATTCAGTATATTGTGTTTTGTAGAATCCATAACCTTTTTATGAGACCATCTGAGGCTCAAAAATGGGATCTGCAGCAACCTCCTTTGGACCCATCTCATGGATACCAGCATTGGGTTCAAGTTACATTCTATTATACATCGTTCATTGGGTCGCTAAAAGCTAGATTGATTAAGTTTCTTAGTTACTGCTTTCTTTGGAACTGTTGATTGAAATTGAATTCCTGTTCCTTAACAAGCACTATGTTTAAGATGCAGTTTTTAAGTCACTTCATTCTTTGCTCCTTTCACTGTTCCTTTCTAAGATACTGGTCATCATACCTTAGGCACAGTGCTTTTTGCTTCATTCAATGTAGCCAGACATGGTCTGTTGATTTTATAGCAGAAAAGTACAACACAAAGAGCAGATAACTCAAAACACAATACACAAAGTTTACCCTGGGAAAACCCTCCAACTTGAGGGGAAAAACCCAGCCACACCAAAAAGCAATACTTTATTGAATAATAATAGAGTCTGAATACAATGCTCACAAACTCCTGAATCTGAAAGATCAATACACAACACTCCCTTTACAACAATAATGAACCTGCAATTGAAAAACTTCACACATAATGAATGCTACACACAGTAATAACAATGAACACCCACACTCTATATCCTGCGTACAATACTACACACTGAATATGAACAATACTGATCAACAATACTGAATGTCTCCAAACAATACTGCAATAACAACCTTCGAACCAGTGATCTCAAAAGAATCGCCGAAAAAACTATATGAATGTTAATACTTCCACACAAAAATAATGGCATCTACGTGCTTTGCCTGCTGTGACAAATGAACAAAGAGCAGTTACGCAAGAAGGTGTCTTTTTGTTTTCTGGAACCGGAAGACTCTTCATAGTCTTCAATTGTCCAACATCAAAGGGAACACGATTCATTGTCTTGAACCTTTCGTTTACAAATGAATGACTCTTCGAAGTCTTAAACACCCATCCTCAATGAAAGAGTAAGACGACATCAGAGAATAGGAATAGACATTTGAATGAATACAAAGCAACATAATTGAATCGTAGAACAAGGAATGATTAGAACCAATTTGCAGAGGCAACTGTCGCAGGTAAGCAAGATATCTCCTGCAGCTACAATCACCAACACTCCCTCTAAGCAAAGGATATATCTTATCAAATACTCATGTCATGGAATCTTTCAACATGACACTCACAATGGCTAAACCCATTTGTGAGAAAACAAAAGTTTATCACGGAATCTATCAACGTGATAACGTCATGGACTCACTCACATGACATTCACCATGGCTACTCCCATGTGTGAAAAGAACAAGCTCTTATCATGGAATCTCTCAGCATGGTGTCCACCATGGCTACTCCCATGTGTGAAATGAGCAGAAACACAAGCTCTTATCACGAAATCACTCAACGTGATATCATCATGGAATCTCTCAACATGATGTCCACCATGGCTAGTCCCATGTGTGGAAAGAGCACATCTCACAAGGGCTTTCTCCTCATATTTCTCCCTCTCAGAGAAACATGCATTTTTATCATATAATGAAAACAACTAATGTTGAGACTCCCTCTCAGCAAGCAAGGACAACATTCTCCACAACTCCAAGCCTTTCTTGAAAATGCACAAACTTCACTCGAGAGAGAGGCTTGGTGAGAATGTCAGCTGTCTATTCATCAGTGCAAATATACTGAAGTTTAATAGCTTTTCTCAGCACCATATCTCTGATGTAATGATATTTTATCTCCACATGTTTTGTTCTATCATGAAATACTGGATTCATAGAAAGCTTTACACAACTTTGATTATCACAATGAATCACAGTTGGCTCTAAAGCTTGACCAAACAATCCTGCAAGAAGTTTCCAAAGCTACTCTGCTACTCGAGCAGCTCCACATGCTGCAATATATTCAGCTTCTGCAGTGCTTTGAGCCACAAAAGTTTGCTTCATGCTACACCAGGAAATCATGGCAAACCCCAAACTGAAACAACACTAGAAGTGCTTTTCATATCAGCCACATTCCCAGCCCAATCAGAATCAGAATACCCCTGTAAATTCAGATCTACATCTGAAGCATATCTCAAGCCAAATCCAACTGTGCCACACAAGTATCTCAAGATATGCTTGGCTACAATTAAATGAATATGTCTTGGTTAGCACAAGAATTGACTAAGAGTACTCACTTCATAACAAATATCACGTCTAGTATTCACTAAATACATCAAAGAACCAATCAACTGTCTATACATGGTGGAATCTATCAAATTAGAACTAGCTGCAACAACTCTTGACTTTTTCAGATTTGTCTCCATTGGAGTAGCCATAGCCTTGCAATACAACATCCCAAACCTCTTCAAGATATCTATAGTGTATTTCCCTTGACTAAGAATAATCTCATTGGATCTTTGCCACACTTCAAGTCCTAGAAAGTAATGCATGAGTCCAAGATCCTTCATTTCAAACTCAGAGGTTAAATCTTTCTTGCATTTAACAACGAGACTATCTTCTCCAGTAAGAAATAAATCATCAACATAAAGAACCAAAATTTACCATTAGCTATCTTGAAGTAAAGATTTGAATCTGCATCATTCTTGGAGAATCCCAAGCTCATCAAGTACTGATCAATTCTTTCATACCATGCACGAGGTGATTGCTTAAGGCCATACAATGCCCTTCAATTTGCAAACATGAGATTCCTTCCCATAAATCACAAAACCATCTGACTATTCAATAAACACTTCTTCTTCAATTACACCATTAAGAAAAGCAGTCTTTAGATCCATTTGATGTAATTTCCAGCCTTTAGCTGAAGCAATAGCAATGGTAGTCCTGATAGATGAATACCGAGGTATAGGAGCAAATGTCTCCTCATAATCTATACCTTCCTTTTGAGAGAAACCTCTTGCCACAAATCTCGCTTTGTACTTTTCAATACTTCCATCAACTGCATGCTTGATCTTGAACAACCACTTGGAAGACAACTGATTTTCCTTTAGGCCTAGGTACAATATCCCTGTTAAAATTCGAACCAGAATTTCATAGAAAAATAGATGCAAAAGAACAAAAACAGAATACGTTATATATCTTGGGAAAACCCTCCTGCGCGAGCGAAAAACCCAGCCACACCATCAACATTGATCTCCTTTATTTATGATAGCAAACCGAATACAATTCCTCCAGAATTGCTGAGACTCTAAATCTACTGAATTAGGACAATGATAAACTCTTACTATAATAAAGTCCCAAGACTTCCTTACACACTAATAATGCTCAGAATTCTAAATAAAGCCTTCACGACAAAACTCAGAAAAGAAACATCACACGCTGAACTGTAGACACATAACATAATATCAAGCTTCACTCAATACACAAAATATGCTGTGATGAGAAGAACAAATGCCGAGAACATGCAAAGATTGTAGAACACTCGAACAACAGAAGACATGACCAAGAATGTAGCCATAATAAATAGAATAAGGGCCCGAACAAAGATACATGCAAATCCATAAGAATGCGAAGAAGGAAAAGCAAGCAAATCATATCCTTCTTGAAACGCCAAACCGTTCGAATGCAAGAGATGACTCTTTGTGTAGCAATCGTGGGAGTCTCTTAGGTGAACTCACGATGCCAATCACTCTTAACGCGGTGACCCTTCATATACTCCAAGCAATGACACATCATCCCCCACGAAGAAAAGATGCAAGTCATAAAATATACTAAGAAGAGTCTCAGCGAAAGCGGAAGGACATACAACCTTGAACGCTTGAAGTAACAACCATACACGGCATCCACAAATAGGTAGAAACCAGAAAATGAAGATGAAATCTCTCCTGACGCTACATACTTCAACATTCCCAAACATCATTCCCGATGATAGACTAAAATTCTTCTAACACGACATCTTTCCAAACTTGCTGATTCGATGCTTCTTCAAAGCTAGAAGGCTCAGTCTCAATGATATGACTCATTAATGCCACATATTCTGAAAATTGCTACGGTCTCTTGCTTTCTTTAAAAGTGCCACGAGGAGCTGCATAATTTTCTGCCTCTTGCATTGTTTGTCTAGCCCATAGAGGTCTCTTTCTACATGTAGAAATGTTGCTTGGCCCATCAATAGGTTCTATGGGATCAGCTGATTTAAAAAACTCCCCTGGTTCAGTGGACTCCCTCTGAATCTCATGAGAATGATCAGGATAAATGTCCAAATTCTGATTTGTCTCTTGATCTTTGCTGTCCATCTCTAGGAAAGACCCTTTTGATCTTTTGAAAGTAACTTCCTCTTCAAAAGATACATTCCTGCTGATCTCAATTTGTTTCTGTCCTAGAATGTAAATCTTGTAGGCCTTAGAAGACACTGTAACCCACAAATATCCCTTTCTTGCTTGATGATTCTAGTTTAGATCTTTTGTCTTTAGGCACATGAATATAAATTGGACTTACAAAAATCCTTAAGTGACTAACTTCTGGTTTAACACCTGTGAAGGCCTCTTCAAGAGTCATATTTTCTAATATTTTATTAGGACTCTGGTTCTGAATATAAACAACAGTTCTAGAAGCTTCTGCCCAAAGAAAGGTTTGCAAATTTTGATCATGAATTATTGTTTTGGCTGCCTCAACTATGGTTTTGTTTTTCCTTTAAGCAACCTAATTTTGCTGAGGGTTGTAAGGGACACAAAACTCCCTCTTAATCCTTCTTCAATGCAGAAATTTTGAAAACCTCTAGAAATGTATTCACCTCCATTATTGGATCTCAATACCTTGATTCTTTTTCCCAATATATTTTCAACCTGAGCTTTGAATTCTTTGAATCTACAAAGTTCTTCTTCAGATTCCTTAGATTTCAAGAAATAAATGCATGTCTTTTGAGAAAAGTCATCAATGAAAATAACATAATGCCAAAATCCACTTAAAGAAGCCACAAACATAGTTCCACATAAATCAGAATGAATCAGATCTAAAACACCTTTTGATCTACTTTCACTACTTAGAAAATAACTTTTAACATTCTTACTCATTGCACATCCCTTGTAAATGCCATCATGTTCCTGACTAAGCTTTGATAAACTAGTAACCATCTTCTCCATGGATGGAAGAGCTTTGAAGTGTAAGTGACCAAGTCTCTTATGCCAAAGCTCACTTGAATTGCTAGAGTCATGTACTAACGCTTGAATTGGATGAAGAGAAAGTTTGTAAAGACTCTCTTGACGAACACCAATCACACGGGCATAATTGATACTAGAGTTCTTTGACCAAGCAATAACTTTTCCTTCACAAAATGCAACTCGATACCCTTTGTCCTCTAATGCTGAATTTGAAATCAGATTTCTTTTGATTCTTGAAACAAATAAAACTTCACTCAAATGAAGAGGAATGCCAAAATCTAGTTGAAGAGAAGTTGCTCCAGCACCTTTTACTGAATAACTTGCATCATCTCCAATTATCACTTGTAAATTTGTTTCTCTTTCTACTAAATCTGAAAGATGCTCTCGATATCCTGTAATGTGACGCGAAGCACCACTATCAATCATTCAAGTGTTGGTATCGGTTGGAACATTGCTGGAGAGAGCTGAGATGAATAGAAATCCTTCTGAGTTGTCACTGGATTCCTTTTTAGGTGACATCTCCTCCACATTTGCAGCAATAGCATGATGTTTAGATCTTTTGATACAATCTCGAGCAAAGTGACCTTGCTTGTCACATCTGAAACATTTAATGTGAGAGTAATCTCACTTCTTCTTTGGTTCATGAGCTAAATCAGAATTAATATCTCTATTTCTCTTGAAATGTCCTTTTCTCCCTTCTCTTCCTTTTTCTTTGAATGTATGAGCAGCAAGAACATGATTCTCTTCAGTATGAGAGCCTTTTCCATTTCCTCTTGATATCAACCTAGATTCCTCTTGAATGCACTCAGCTCTAAGATCATTAAACTTGGGAATTTCAGATCTTCCACAAATGCCTTGGATGAAAGACTCCCAAGATTGAGGAAGACCATTCATTGCCAACATGACTAGGTGTCTATCTTCAACTATATTTTCCAATGGCATATAACTGATTTTTCAACTCAGAATCTTCATAAAGTAGGAAATGACTGACTCTCCTTTAACCATTTTAATATGATGGAGCAGTTGTCTTAAGGCGAGAGCTTCGTTGGTATTGTTGATCTCATACAAATGTTGAAGAGACTTAAACATGATTCTGACTGTCTTTATCTTGGATATGATTGGCACAAGATGATCCTTTACTGAGTCTATCAAAAACTTTTTAGCCTTAATGCCATTCTTCTTCCATTGAGTTTTTTGAGCCTCGTCAGATGGTTCAGGCACTTCAAACTCCACATACTCTCAAAGATTATTTTCTTCCAACGTAATGAGAACTCTGAATTTCCAAGATGTAAAGTTTGATGCGCCATCAAGCCTATCTTCAACCTTGAGACCATTCACCATCTTGGATGCTAAGAAATAATTAATCAGATGAGAAGAAAATAAGAAGATTTTACTTTCTTTGAATGAATCTGATTGCTTAGCTTGATTATACCTGCTCTGATACCATGTTGATTTTATAGCAGAAATGTACAATACAAAGAGTAGATAACTCAAAAACACAATACACAAAGTTTATCCTGGGGAAACCCTCCAACTAAGGGGAAAAACCCAGCCGCACCAAAAAGCAAAACTTTATTGAATAATAATAGAGTTTGAATACAATGCTCACAAACTCCCGAGTCGGAAAGATCAATACACAACACTCTCTTTACAACAATAATGAACCTGTGATTGAAAAGCTTTACACATAATGAATGCTACACACGGTAATAACAATGAACACCCACACTCTATATCCTGCGTACAATACTACACACTGAATATGAACAATACTGAATGTCTCCAAACAATACTACAACCTTCGAACCAGTGATCTCAGAAGAATCACCGAAAAAACTATATGAATGTTTATACTTCCACACAAAAATAATGGTGTCTACATGCTTTGCCTGCCGTGACAAATGAACAAAGAGCAGTTACGCAAGAAGGTGTCTTTCATTTTTTGGAACCGGAAGACTCTTCATAGTCTTCAATCGTCCAACATCAAAGGGAAGACAATTCATTGTCTTGAATGTTTCGTTTACAAATGATTGACTCTTTGAAGTCTTAAACACCGTCCTCAATGAAAGAGTAAGTGCTGATGGCATCAGAGAATAGAAATAGACATTTGAATGAATACAAAGCAACAGAATCAAATCGCAGAACAAGGAATGATTAGAACCAATTTGCAGAGGCAACCGTTGTAGGTAAGCAAGATATCTCCTGCAGCTACAATCGCCAACATGGTCTAGGCCAAATTTATTTGCAAGTCCACTCAAATTCAATTTGGATTTGGCACAAATAATCTGCTAATTTTAAGTACATGAACACAATCTCTCCTTTGACTTGTAATTGTATACATATAGATCTAAGGATTTCGTAGCGGACAGTTAACATGAAGAGAACTAATAGTTCAAGTTCAAGGCAACAAATTACTTTATATACAATGTGTAATGCTAAACATTCATAAAAAAATAGGGAGTAAGGAGGAGAGATGCATCAACTAATACCAACCTATGGAACTAACAACTGTGCCTTTAAAGTTATGGTCAATATTTGCATACCAGAATTAACAACATAAATACAAGTACTACATATAATGGTTGTCTGGATAAGAAATGCATAATCTATGTGCTTGTTTCTACAATGCAGGAATGTAAGGGCTGTTGTAGTTCCCGAGGTCATCATGCTTTCTGTTGCTATCAGTTCCCTAATGATGTAAATTATATGTTTTACAGTGTAAAAAAAATCCAAAAAATAAATTATTGTTAGCCTCTGACATGCATTTGACATAGAATTTTTTTGAGAGATTGGTTACAATTTTTAAATATATTCTACTATTATTTCTTGCAGGCAATACTTGCACACTTACATTTTCAAGTTTTTCTTTGTTGTGTAAATTACTTTATTTGATATGTATTGTCATCAGTGAGCATGCATTATGTTTTTTTGTAAGTTCTCCTTTAGCCATTTTGCTCATTTACTAGTGATGTCATTGTAAATGTTGCTTTTTGTTGCACAGGTGCGCACCCATGCTATTAGAAAAGCACATGAAAACATTGACAAGACGTTGAAGGCGGCTGATGTGATACTAACACAGTTTGATATATCTCGTCAGGTGAGTTCACGTTGTACAAATATGAAACTGTGATCTTATATTGTTTCTTGTAATCATTTGGCACAAGTCATATTTTTTATTGTATTGCTTAGTAATAAAGTTACTTTAGCTTTTTAAATTTTTGGAATTTTCATATTAGAATGTTTGAGTTAACTTCACATTCCTGCTATTGGAGTATGAATGGAGCTCTTTTCAATGGCCCATATGATCTAATATGAATGCGCATAGAGAAACAAAGCTCTTTATATATTATGCATGAGGATCTTTTTTCCAAGCTATATTACATATTAGATTCCTAGAAGTCTTGAATTGAAATCAGTTATGCGCATGGAGCTCTCTTTGTTGCACGATGACATGATATGGATACACACGTACATAAAAGTTAATATATTATGTTACTAGGATTTTTTTCTCCAAGCTATTTGAGTATAATGTTCTTTGAAGTGTTTTATATTAACAATAAGGTAATCAAAAATATACATCGAAATATCCACAACCGGATGTAGAGCCTCACACGGAGTAAGTCAAAGTATCTACGTAAACATTACAAAAATATCAAAAGGAGCAGCAAAAACTAAAGTAGTCCATTA
The DNA here is from genome assembly GCA_018584345.1 of Thuja plicata. NCBI lineage: Eukaryota > Viridiplantae > Streptophyta > Pinopsida > Cupressales > Cupressaceae > Thuja > Thuja plicata. The sequence continues at coordinate 816,774 of MU225230.1, forward strand.
ATGCAGAATATCTTCATGGTTTTTGACCCAGGCAGTCCACCCCATAGGACCCTCCATCCAGACAATGTTTTTCTTCGCCTGGATTTGGCACAGCATGTAAATCTGGTCATCAGTAGCATCCTTATTCTTGCTAATTTCTTTGTGCAGCTTCTTCACAGTCTTCTCGAAGATAGCCATGTTGTCCATATGCCTACGCCAAGCATAGCCATCTTTCATCTCGAACACAAACATAGTAGAGTGACCCATTTTGAGAAATCTGATGAGCTTTTCCCTCTCGATCATCATGTTGATGCACACCTGCGACGAGATTTTAAAATGAATGAGTTTAAGAAAAGACTCAGTAAGGGATCTATGAATGCCCTGATACCTTTCTTCATTCTTGCATTTCCAAATCTGCCATAAGATGTTAGAAGAAAGGATATTCCAAAGAAGATTAGTATCTTTCTTAATGCCCTGAATATGATCGTTAATCAATTCAAAAATATCAATGTATTTAGGATAGGTGATACCAAACATAGACCATATATTTTTAGCAAATTTACATTCAAACAATATGTGTCTGCAGGAGTTAGGTAGATGGCAAAGGCTACAATAATCAGTAAATGAAGGGCTTTTACAAATCGGTAATCTATTGAGCAGTAACAACCATTTAAAACATCTGATTTTAGGAGCAATAGGAGATTTCCATAATCTAGTAAAATTTTTGTTCCAGGACTTAGCCTCAAGAGAAGTATACCAAAAATTATTGAAATGGTTAATAATAAGGTGGCTGCTACTCAGGATACTATGTATATTCTTGGCTTTAATTCTGTCAACCATAGTGCCATCAGGCCATTTAATCTTCATAAATCTATGAGAGTCAAGAAGGCAAGTAGAAGGGAGATCCTTGCAGGCTTTGACGATCATGTTATAAGTCTTCTTATGAGCAGCAGGGATATTAAATTTGTTTCTTAACTCATCCCAGCTAATAAGACAATCATCTTCAAAGAGGTCTATGAAACAAGAGATACCCAAACTGTTCCAAATTTTAGCCGAGCAGCCTTGGGACAGAGCGAGAGGTTTATCCAAGAGGTGGAGATTCCACCAAATGGATCTTTCACCATACAACAAGTTATGATCATGGAATGATTTATTAGAAATAAAATTGTTCAAGGACTCCCAGGCTTTCCAAATGGTCTTAAAGATAGCAGACCCCTAAATAGTAATAGGAAATCCACCTAACAGCAGATCACTAAAAGGGAGATTCTTCCAAGACTTAGCCTTCCTAGGGAATCCCCGCTCAATGTTACTTCTAATAAGCATCTTCCACGGCTCATCCCCTTCTAAACAGTGAAAGATCCACTTGGTGGCCAGGGCAATCCCCTGCACCTTAAGATCTGTTAAGCCAAGACCCCCAAGTTGCTTTTCAGAACAACACCACTCCCATTTAACCGCATGCATAGTTTTTTTGCCTTTACCATCGGACCACAGAAAGTTCCTAATAGCCTTCTGAATTTCCAAGATTTGATAATTATTGAACATCCAAGCAGAAGAGTAGTAAATATTATAAGAGGAGAGAATTTTTTGACAAGCCTGTATCCTTACCTGCCAAAGATAGGGATCTGTTATACCATTTATCCAGTTTTTTAGTAATCTTGTTTTTCACCCAAAGCCACATATCTTTGAGAGAAGGATCAATGGAGAAGGGAATACCCGGATATCTAACAATATTATTGGGTCCACCCCACTGTATCCCAAATTTATTGAACCATCCCGGAGGTCGGTCATCCCATCCAAGGCAAATGGACTTAGGATGAGACAATCGAGCCCCGGAAATAGAATAAAAAGAGTCAAGTTTATTTTTCAGAATACTAAAGTTCTCTTCAGTCATATCAACAAATAAAGAAGTTCCTTGAAGTGTTGAATTGAAATCAAGTATTTTATAATTATATTTGGAAATTTGATATTAAAATATCAGACTTAACTTCACTCTCCTGCTATTGGAGTATGCATATAGCTTTCTTTATTGGCATTTGATGATGAGATATGGGAAGACATGAAAAGAAAGCTCTCCATGCATGATGTACTAGGACCTTTTTTGTAGCTATAGTAAGTATAATGTTCCTATAAGTATTGAATTGAAATCAGTATTTTATTTTCACATTTGTCAAACATTGTTAACAAAATGTAGAATATCAATGTTAGGTACCTTTGTTGACAACATACAACATGTGGTTTGTAAGCCAGTGTGCTATGCATGCCCTTGACACATCATATGGGACTTGATAAATAACTAGGTCTAATGAATTAATTGAATTTGTTTGATACCTGCTCAATCAAGAAATTCATGCCTACTAGGGACAATCATTGTATTGGAATTTTGTGACTCCTTTTTACATCATGTATATGACTCTTTTGAAGGGTCAATTGTTGAATAAGACATGGCATGATTATCCCATTGATGCATGTCGATCCTCTCATCTTAGTTTTTCAACATGGTTTTGTGCCATAGTCATTTTCTTGACTATTTGATGTCTTCTAGGTTGGATCGTAATTTGAGTTGTGCAAAGTACTGGTGTTGCTGGAACATAAAGTGACCCACATGGTGTTGACTATAGTGATAACCAGATTTTTTGTGTAGAGATGTTGCTGTAGCAGCACCTTAAAATTGACTTTCAAGGAATCTGCAATACCACAAAATTAACTTATGGAAGGTGCTGCCCAGCTGATACTTCACATAAGGAAGTTGGCTCCACCATTGGATCACTCTTAGAAAAATACATGAAGGTCAAAAAGAATTGACACTTGATATCAATTCCATGTGAAGACTATCTGGTCTCTGCAAGGTATTGTTGCCACCATGCCACACAATCTGCAAGGTGACACTATGCAATGTAAATTTTGATAGAACCATTGGATTCCTCTTGAAAAAGTACTTGATTTTGAATGTATAGAATTAATGGATTATGGAACTCTCACTAGATACACCCCCTCATCTGGATGGCAAGAGTCACATGAGGCCAAGAGGGATGGTAGTAGGCTCTTGGGTCTATTAGCATATTTTAGCTCTTCTAAGACATTTTTTGTATATGCTTTGACACTTTCAAATACTCAACAGTTATAAGATTTAACTTTCAATAGGACGGTACACATCTTTATTAGCTTTTACGTTCTTCAATAAGCAATTTTAATATTATAAAAAAACAATTTTGAACTTCTATTGTTATCTCTCGATATGATAGGATTACTGGGTCGCTAGGCCTCCTGATATAGATGCCCTTATCATTTAACATTGCTATTCCAGATATGTTTCCCATGTCACTGCATAATTTGCTGTACGATTTTTCTTCACTTGATTGTTATCTCTGACATGTTATTGTGAACTCTTATACACATGGAGTTTTGGTTCATATTTTAAGAATTGCCTTTCTTGTTATACAGGTGGAAGCCAAGATTATGAAAGGTCCTACAGAAGATCTTGAAAGTTATCTAGCTGCAGTTGATCAACTGCGTGATAATGTTGAATTTTTCAACTGCAACAAAAGCTTCAAGAGTAGCGATGGAGTTCTCACAAACGCAAACAGTTTACTTGCTAAGGCAATGCTAAAGCTTGAAGAAGAGTTTAAGCAACTTCTATCTGCTTACAGGTTGTATTCTCACTAGTTGTACTGCTAGGTATTTTCTTATGTTTATATTGGTTTTTCTACTCATCTTGTCACATCTAAAGTTGTTTCATGTTTGCCAGTTGAAGTGATAATAATTGATTTCTGGCTATTCTATTGGTTCTTTATTTATACTTGTTAGATTGCTGATTTGTCATTCCAACTAGTGCAATTGAACTATTCTGAATGTGGAGATTAAGTATATCAGGTCATGCTTTAGTGGCATGGAACAAGCATTGTAAAATTGAAATATTTAGAGTTTGATTTTATTGGATGTCTAATGCACAATACATGCTGGATATACTGTAATATGAAAATAACTTGAAAGATATTTTATTTTTAACCGAAGAGCTCACTATTTATGTGTAAAACCAACATATAGGTAGAAGAGACATCACATAAGGAAGGGTGCATTTATGAGTTTAGGTTGTGAACATCTAAATCTAAATCCATGCCATATTGTAAATAGTAAAAATAATATAGAAGTTGAGAATAGAGTTATGTTCTGTTTTTATAATTATATGCTGACTTGAAGAGTGATTGTATATGTTGAATTCTTATCACAGCAAAGTTGTCGAACCTGAACGCTTGTTTGAATGCCTTCCAAATTCATTGAGGCCTTCAACAGGTTCTCCTGGGAATCTTGGGGATCACAGTGTGAAGAAAAGTCATACTGAACAAATTGCAAAGGGCACAGAGGGATCTGCATATACACTTCCCACATTGATTCCTCCTAGAATAATCCCACAGCTACATGATTTGGCCCAACGGATGGACGAGGCAGGACATGGTCAGCAGTGCTTAAAAATTTACAGGTAAGTCAAGCTGGACTTTTTATTTGTGTTCTTTTTCCATCTTTCTTTCTCAGTCTCTTCATGTTACCTGCTTTATCTGTTATATCAATATGCTATCAAAATTTGAGGACATAGTTTGGAAATGTTTGGTACAACTCGTGCTTGCTTTCAACCTGTTTTGGGTGATGCCAATATCTTCCATCAGTATGATCTTTGTAAACAATGGCTTAATTTTTATACAAATCATAACTAATATAGATTGGAAGTCAAGTGTGCATTATTTTGGCATAGGACACTAAAATGTAATCATGTTGATTTGACTGTGCTGGTAGAATTGTGTATGGGATAAGATTGAATGCTGCTTCTTTGGATGAATTTTGCAAAACTACTTCATTGCTCTAAAAGAACATAATTCATGGGATTTTTTTTTCTCTGGGTCAAGTGAAAATAATATTTTCAAAATATTGCTAATAGTAATTGTCTTTTAAGCACCTGCACCTGTCAGAATCTTCTTTGCTAGACCACACGAAAATTCAGATGATCTACTGTTGTATGAATCATGGTCATGAAGTTGTCATAGTAAAAATGTTTCAATATGATTTGCCTCAGGCTGTTGTAAGGATTTTTGTTTTAGCTTATTATATGCTCTCAAAACATGCTTCCATTAGAGAGATGCAAAGATCCAAGTCAAATGATTCCTTCCACAGCCCCCCATATGTGCTTGGCATATTGTGGTCTTGTACTTGAACATATCAAAGACATGGCACCAATATGTTTGCCCCCAACACGTTTGCATGTTTCCTTATGATTGGCAATTGACTGGTTTTTAGGTTTAAATTATTAAACTTCTTTTGGCTTTCTTTTCTTTAATATGCTCATATTAATTGCAATTCTGCAACAGAAGTGAATGCATTCATAGTTTATTGATTCCTCCCACTTAATTCTTTCTGATTGTAGTGTAATATTTTTTTGAAGGGGACACAGCAGATCCATATCTATCCATATCCTTCGCATAAATGGCAGCCCCTCTCCCTCTTGGAGCTTTTGATGTCATTATGAATTTACCAAAGAAATCTTGATACTCTCAAAAACGGTCTGTAAAGAACTTATGCGTTAATGCATATGCTTGGATACAAATCAAGGTTCTCGATGACATCTCTTCCATTGCTTTAAAACTAAGTTGCCGATTCGGGTGTGGATGCGGGATGCGGGTGCGCGGATGCGTGAAATTTTTTTTGGGGGGATGCGGATGTGTTTGGATGTGTATATATATATATATATTACAATTGTGTAAATATTATATTTAATGAATTCTCATACATTTGAAATATATTGTAACATTAATAAAATGTATATTATAATATATATGCCTCCCGATAGTTTCATTAATAAGTCGGGTCTTTTCTTGAAAACATTGCGAATTCTGTCTTGAAATAATGCATCGCCGAGTATAACAACCGGGATTCGAAGGAGTAACTCCAGTTTGCTGAACACCGAGCTTCTTATTTATTACCAGTTTACATTCGTTTTGGATTTCATTATAGTTTGAGGTCTTCGAATTTAGTCAACGCGATCCAGGCAGCATCCACAGGGCATCCGCGCCTGCTTCTGCCTCAGCCTGCATCCGCTCCCGCATCGAGCGTCCAGGAGCCCGCATCGGTAACTAAGGTTTAAAACCTAATTGCTAATATTTAATGAATAAAAACTTGCATTTTGAAAGAACCATAGAACTCCTTGCAAGATCATTTGATGGTTTCTTTCATTAGCAAAACAACAATCAAATACTTAGAACAACATGAGTTAATCTCAGCGTCTCCTTGTGTTCTCTTGATATCTTGTGCCCATTCATAAGGAACTTAAAAGGATAATTGCTTGGTATAACATCATAATATTGTTTCCTGAATTTGCATGATCTAGTTCAAGAGCAGGCTTTACCTCCATTGCTTCCATGCATGTGCTTCTGGTGCTCTTTTCTGATTGCTGCTTTTGTTATCAGATTCTCCAACAAGTCCTTCCAAACCCTTTTTGCCATGGTAAAGGTGTAAGTGTAAAGATTTTGACTGTAAGTGTAAAGAGTCCTCCAATAAGTCCTTCTGAACCCTTTTTGCAATGATAAAGGTCTAACGATAAGAGACGAGCTTTACACTTAAAATCTGTCCTCTAGTCTGTTTGGAGATCCTTTTGGTTAGATCTCCCTTCCTATTGTTTGTGCAAATCATATAAATATGATTGTATTTTAAAGAGAAGGTTTGTTTTCCTTATGGTCCTCTAAGATGTGTTTTTTGTGAGAAGCTAATAGTTGCAATTATATTTGGTGGCTGAAAGGCCATTTTCAAAATAAGCTGCTCAACACGGTCTCCCAAAATGTGTTTTAATCTGCAAGTAATCTTAAGAACAATAGCCAGTCTGCTCACTGGTTAAATGTAGTATCAGGCTAATGGCTAATATTTTTAAATATCTTATGAATAAATGTTGATAGCAAGATTACTATCCAATGACCGTAGAATCCTTAATATAGCATGACTGGGAAAAACATCACTCAGCTCAAATTAGGATGTAGAAAGCTGGAGCCAAAGAAATCCTGCTGGTGTCTGTGTAAAATTCTTTCTTACGAGTCAAGATGGTCTACAACAGGCGTAGCAATGCTACTCAACCTCTTATACATCCACAACTCCACAACTTTCTTAGCCGTATAGGCTACTCAACTTTGGCCAATCATGTATAGCAGCTTTGGAAATGGACAATCAGTAAGATTTGAAGGCCCTTTTCCCCAAGGCAGGCATCTGCTGAAGTGTAAAAACAGGGAAAATTCCATAGGCATCTGCTCAAGTGTAAAAACAGGGAAATTTCCATTGGAATTTGAAAAAACTGGAAGTTGTAGATCACCGAGGGCAAGTTTCCTCATGCTACATTGCATGCTTGTGCAAATAAAATGACCTCAGGCACCTCAGCAACTTTCATGCCTGCAGACATGGAAAAATACTCACAAAAGGCGTTGCGAACAAAGAACACTGTGCATGCACATTTCTAAGTATCAACAAATGAAAGATAATAAGACTTTGAAGTTTTATTTGAAGCAAATAAATCTATATACAAAATAGCCATATTGTATTGGAAAACATATAAATGCAAATATAACAAGGTCCGGCCTCATTTAGGTTCATAGCCTACACCATTATAATAATTGAAAATATGACACATTTAGATGAAAATGGTCCAACAAATGCAAGGGAACAAAATTTTAAGCAGGATGAAAGAGAGAAACATTCAGGAACGGGAGTTCAATCTCTGCAATACAAAATACTACATTGCCTTACAACATAGCCACTAAAAAGCGAGTTATTTAAACAAATGCGAGTGAAAAGAATGTTAAGTGGGATGAAAGAAAGAAAATTTCGCTAGTAGGATCTCAGCCATATTCTAAATGGAGAAACTTGAAAAAAGCTCTAAAGAGGCTCTTGCAAAAGGTAAAGACGGATGTGCTACTAGGGGAAGCCATAGTGCACCTTCATGTTGATAGATTTTTCTATGCTTGGAGTCACTCTGCTTGCTTTGAGTGGCTTGAAAAAGTAATCTTTGTGCAATAAAGTTATGCATTCACATGGTTAACTTCTCTTCTTTTTAAGTGAAGTGCTTGAAGAATAGCTATCGTTGTGCTATAGGAATATGTATTTGTCATGGCTAAGTTGTTTGGTTCTTGGAAGTAAATTAGCTAACTGATTACTGAATTTTTATTTTCATTTACTTCAATCCAGCAAGGGAAGAAATGTGACTTTCTATTCTGGTGGAGGAACAAACACATACATATGTGTAATATGTTAGATTTTCAGTTAGCAGGGAGATTCTTATGCATGCACATGTATCATGAACTATAGTACTGTTGTCCTTAGCAACAAAAATGCTAGAGTTGTGCTTTCTGGTTTGTTTTTGGGTTGTATTGTGATGATGAGAGTATGGAGGAGTCATATGATATTGTACAAGTGAAGTGTTATAGTGTGCAACACTTCATGAAGGAGACTTACAAAGCTGGCTCTGGAGTACCTTAGCTTCAGAGTATCTGGCTCTGGGTCTATCTCCTGTGCACAAGAAGATTCCTAAGTGATGAAGGATGCAATGATAGATGTTGCAAATAAATCTAACACTAGGCCAAAGATTCACAACAAGTCTTCTGAGGAAGTAAGCTTGGCTCTAATGTGCACAGTTATTTAGTGTTTCTGAATCATAAATCATGTAACAAGTTTTTGAGTCACCACCTTGGAAAGATGCCATAGATTGCAGATGCAAAATATGAGAATTTGTTGATATTCTAGCAGAGAAGAAAGTTATTGGATGCAAATGGGTTTTTCAAATCAAATACAAGGCAGACAATAGGATTGAAAAGTACAGAAGCCAACTTGTGGCTAAGGGTTACACTCAAAAGCAAGGTATTGACTATGATGAAACTTTTTCCTACATAGCAAAGATCAAAGAGTGTTTGAATGGTTTTGGCAATGGCAACACGGTTTGGTTGGAAAGTTCATTGGATGAATGCCATGATTGCCTTTCTTAATGGAGATCTCAAAAAGAAGTCTACATGACTCAACTTGAGAGGTATTGCTGTATCTGCCAATAGCAAAAGTAAGTAGAATTATGAAATCCCTCCACTGTCTGAAGGTAGGCTCATTTAGCTTGATACATCAAGATCTATGAGCATCTTCTTTGATATGGATTCACAAGGAGTCCATATGAACCTCATCTTTACCTCAAAGAGCAAGGAGAGATTGTGATAGTGACTATATATATATTGATGATCTAGTTACCATAAAGAGTTCTTTGTAGATGATTGCAACAACAAAAAATGATCTCAAAATGATAGTTCAATGTGTTAGATCTTGGGCTCCTACATTTGTCTTGGACTTGAAGTGTGGAAATAGAAGTTTCAGTCTTCCCCCATGTGAAACATGCCAATACATTGTTTTAGAAATTCATGATGGAAGATTGCAAGCTTATGTCAATCCCCATGTAGAGAAGATTGATCTTTTGCGCAATAGTCCATCACCTCAAGTGAATGCTACTGTTTATTATCAATTGATTAAGTGTCTCATATACTTGACCTGATCAAGTCTGATATTAGCAATGCTATCAACTATCTCATTAGGCTTATGAAGGAACCTAATGTTGTCAATTTGAAAGAAGCAAAGTGTGTTTTGAGATACATTCGTAGTATAGTGGAATATGGCATGAAATATAAACGAATTGGAAATATTTCTTTGTAAGGATACATGGATGTGGACTGTGCAAGTTCTGTGGATGATAGGAAGTCTATTTCAGGTTTTTGTCTTCTTTTTGGGGTCTAGTTCGATATCACGGGGGAGAAAAAGTAAACCATTGTTGCTTGCTCTTCCAAAGAGGCAAAATAATGTTCTCCAAGTGGAGTTGTTTGTGAGGTGATATGGTTATGTCGCATTTTGGCAATTGTTGAGACATTTCCTACAGCTTTGTTTTGCGACAATCAAATTGTGTTGAAGCTTGTTTGGATACAATTATTCATGAACACACTAGACACATTGAGGCTTAGGGCTACTTCATTTGGGAACATGTCCAACAGTAGAATATCCAACTCTAGTATTGTTCCTCTCAAGAGCAATGTGCTGACATCTTTACCAAATTTCTTGCAGCAATGGATTTTGAAGCTTTTCACAAGTTCTTGATTTGTTCTCTCGAGCATATGATGTTATAAGGGGGAATTGTTGCAATATAGCAATATGCTATTACATCATTGTAATATATATTGTAATAAATAGTTAATAATAATAATCAAACATTCTATTTAGCATAAATTGGTTGGATGGGTAGACGATCAGTTTTCTCTTTGGAACTGTTTATTCTCATGTTACTATGTATATATTTTTACTTACTCAATAATATGCTTCTCCGTGCTCTCTGAAATTCAATCAGTAAAATCAAAACCTAGTAATGCAGTGGATCTTACTCAAGTAATTAAATGTTGTAATTTTTGATCATATGGTAAATCTTTCTCTAGTTGATTGCAGGAATACTTTACATTTTGGATATACCATTTAACAGAATGGAAAATATCTCTCACAAATGAGAATGCTTATCTTATAAATCTCCATTAATGATCTTCATCTAGAACAAATTAACATGGAAATTATCTACAACAATTTGAGAAGTTTGGTCGATTCGACTGATAACTAGAAAAGATGCTACACTCTTGTTTCATTCAGAATGACAATTAATGGATGTTTACATTATGTATTTGTAAAGTGCTTCCCCCCTTTGAAATTCTCCTCTTAAAAGAAGTTGATTATTCAGGGACACAAGAGCTTCTGTTTTGGAGCAAAGCCTTAGAAAACTTGGAGTAGAAAAACTGAGTAAAGATGACGTGCAAAAGATGCAATGGGAAGTGCTAGAGGGGAAGATTGGTAATTGGATCCACTTTATGCGCATAGCTGTAAGTTGCTTTCCCATGTTTTGAAATTTGAAGATCTAAATATGCCTACGAGAGATTTGTTTTTAGTGTTTTTTTTGTTTATAATACTAATGTCTTTTGGTTAATTTGGATTTCATACAGGTGAAACTGTTATTTGCAGGGGAGCGGAAAGTTTGTGACCAAATATTTGAAGATTTAGATCCCTTGAAAGATCAGTGCTTTGCTGAAGTAACGACAAACAGTGTAATAATGTTGTTGAGTTTTGGAGAAGCAATTGCGAAAAGCAAGAGGTCACCGGAAAAGTTATTTGTACTGCTTGACATGTATGAAACAATGCGAGAGCTATTACCTGAGGTATTATTACCAAAGCATCATTTGTGTTTTACCTCTCTGGTATGAAACATATGCATATTTGAAAACAATATCTATGAAGAAGGGAACTGTTATTTAGTACTATGCATAAGCATTTTTTATTGCTTACAATCTGTACTTCTATTAATAAGTGTTTTACGTGAGTATGCTTTTGTCAATTAATTATGCTTATAAAGTATATGCAGCCTGCAGGTGTGTCATATACTCTGTTTGTTTTATTACATGTGATGTTAGTGTTTTGTCCCATTGTCCGTTTTGCTTCAGACTAGTTGAGAATAATTTGTTACTGTCTGCAGTTTCTGAAAATCTTGAATTGTGTGAAGGCATATATTAAAATGGTCATATGCCTAATTTTAGTAATTTCATTAACTCGTTTTAACCAAAACTTGGCTTGATCTGACAGTATACATTTTTCATAATCGCGAATCCTATTGTTTAGAATCCCTACTATACACATTGTTCAAGCAACCATTGACATTCTTCGGAATTGTTGTTCCATTCTTTTTCACATTTGTCTCAATCAACAATCTGGGTTTCCTGAAATGCTTGCAATTTCAAAAAAATTAGGATCAAACTTGTGTACCATTGGGTCATTAAAGTTTTGGACTACCCTTTTTTTAAGGTCTTATTAATAATGTGCTCTTGCTAAAATCGATTGTTGACATTGGATAGAAACTCAAAAAAAGCTGCATGTGCATATACCTTCAATTTCTTGGTAAATCTTGGCATGAATCCTTGTTTTTTCTTCCAATGCTTCACATGCTAAAGTGCTTTAAATAAAATGAAATCTTCCTTTGCTGATTTGTAATGCTCCTTGGACCACACCATTTCCTTAAGGCACTTTTCCTTTCCTATTTATTTAAATCTCAACTTTTATTTTGTTTTTTAGTTTAATTTTTCTTTTGAGTGGCAAGGAGTGGCCGAGTGAGCATCTGGAAGGGGTCAACTACCATGAAATTGGTGAGACGTAACATACCAAAACTATATTCCTAGAAGAATTAACAAATAGTTAATTAAAATAAAAAAAATTCCAAAGAGTTATATTTCATCTTAACTGTAACAACTGAAGTAACTGCTATCCTTTTCACATGAACATGAATAACTGAAAGTTCATTAAATATTTGAAAGGAAAATTTACAATTTCTTTAGAATAACTAACTTCACATAAAAAGGAATCTATCTAACATTTTTCCATTTCTTTAATGCTGAATATAAGAAATCAATAACTGAAATTACTAGCAAACTTAAACCATAGAACCTAATGAGCTTGAGGTGTCAATCCTGTTTATCTTTACTTCAAGATTCTGATTTCTTCATGGGGGAAAGAGTATCATTAGAGGTTTTAGCACCCAGCCATTGATCTTACAATCTTGTCTTAAACAGTCTCCCTCACAACTTCGTCACAGAAGTGGACCGACCCTACACGAGAGAATGCAGGCACAAGGTTCAATTGTTCATGCCATTCGAGACTTGGTGCATAACCCACAACTGTCATAGCCAGCCAATCTATAAACATCTTCGCCTATGGGAATGACCTTTCTAGCTAGACATTGCCCTACCAGTTCTAGTGACTGACGGTTACTAGCACCTTGGCCAAGGTTTTAAAGGTGCAAGCACTGTACTTTGTGCTTTCATTGTCACCACCAAGCTCATATAAGAGTCCTCTGACTTCTTAAATTAGGTTTCCATGACCTTAAGGACTCACCCTCCTGATTGGCAAATATATAATGCCTAACAAGACAAGGCCATGTGATCATATACCTGACCTCTAGGTTGATCATGACTTACCCTGATTTCTAGCTCATTAATGTTTGGATTAGGTAACAACCTATACCTATCTGAGGGTCAACATCCTTTTAACAAGGAGACTAAACAATTCATTCCCTTAGTCTTCAGTACCATGCCTACCCAGACCTATGCATTAGTTTATAGTTGTTGTAAAAGAAAGGAGTTCACTACATAATCCCAGCCTTGGTTCAAAATTTCAGTGTAGACAAGAACTCAGTTTGAAATTGATACTTGACTGTCAATTAACAATGAGACACAGAAGTAATCTATAGTAAATATTTCTCTCTTCTTGCGGTGATGAAGATTCTTCCTCTTGTGGACATAATGATATTTTAATGCTAAAACAAGAAATGATTTTCTTAATTGAAAAACTAGAAAAGAACAGAATTGTTCAGTGGAGATGAATGCAGATCAATGCATTACTCGAAAATAGAGTATGAACTTTCTTTGATAAGATACAGATCAATGAACAACTTTACACCTAAATGTAGATGCACAGTGGTATATGTCTGAAGGATTTACGTCATGGTATGATCCTGATACATCGATTATAATGAAGATGAGATGAAATAACTAAATGCTTTGATCAATTCAGTTTAATACTTGATTGCTATTATACACAGCTAACAGTCATGCAAAGGAGTCTCAAAGAGATTACCATTATTTCCAATTCCTTCTATCATTAAACAATATGATATAACGAATCTTTCCAAGATCAATTGAATTGATAAACATGTAATACACAACAATGACTCACATCAATATTAATTTATACTATTATCTTTTCTAATTGGAGTCAATGAGAATCAAGAACATTAATAAGATTGATTGAGCAATACGCCAAATAAACAACATCAAAAATGAAACATGCCTGATGAATAATGCAGGCGATAACTCTGATCTACCCTCCCTTACGACAGGTGTGATAAAATCTGTTGAGAGCTATATGCTCCAACTCTATTAATTCACAAGTTATCCAGTAAAATGTAGAGTGATACTCCTTTCGTATCGGGAATACAATGAAATTCCCCCCCCCAAATGAGCCGATGAGCCATATCAAGAATGATCAAGCAACGAGAAAAGTAACTCCTTGTTTTTGGGTGGCAAGAGGAGTTACATTGCCACCCAAGAAAATAGTACCAGCCGATGAGGATGATTCATTAAAAATTAAGCAAAAGTTGGATTAAACCAACGATAGCATAATATATATTAATAATAATAATCTCAAGCCCATGATACCCAAGATTGCATACACACACATGCCAATAGGCTTAGTGCCAATTCACACTCCACATATTTATTTGCTTGACCATCATAAATACATGCACACGGTTGTTTATTGATTCACGACTATATGTATGTGTTTATGTATGGCTATGTTAGGAGCATTTATACACTTTACGATCATTGGCATACACATATACATTTATCTATATATATATTTGTATATGTATACATGTACGTTATGTATATACAACAATATAATGAAAATGGAGAGATTGACAAGGTTGTTCCTTTAAATTGATAGGAAAAGATTGCAATGCACTTCTATTAATTAAAAGTCATTAATTCTTTAATTAAAAACCAAGTTAAGAACAACAACCCTCCTAACATGACTAAGGCAGTAACCTAACCCAAGACTTGATGACCAGATAGTCAGTTATGGGTTCTAGCTTGGATGGCATTTCCGACCTTCACCTTGCGTCCACATCTTCTCTCTTTGGTTATACTCTTCCCCGTTCGCGGGATTGATCTACTCCTGCATCCGCTGATGAGGAAGGATTAGTCATCTTCATCTTCATAATCTTATAAACCAAAAATTATTTATAGCATTTTTTTTTTGGTCGATAATAGGTTATATTTTATTAATAGAAAGATGATTACATTTCGTTTTCTTAGAGTCATTTCCAGACTCATTTTTCAAACAAACTATATCTACCCTTTTACATTTACTCCTTATAACATCCCAAACTAAAACTCTATGTTCAAATCTATGCTATTATAATCTTAGCATTTACATTAATGGGCAATTACATTGCTTCGAAATTCACAGAGGGTAAACTGTAAAACTTTCCAAAATTCAAGAAACCTTGATAGTTTCCACCGCTGGTCTTATCTGTCTCTGTAAATGATTGTAGCACACCTCCAACCCTTCATTTAGCGCTATGGCATCTCCATCTTCCAGGCTTTGTCGTTCAAAAAGGGTCCATTGCAGGTGTCGCATTTCTCCTTGCCTTTTCAAAATTTAGATTTTGCATTAACAATGCACAAAATTTGGACCTTTCTTCTGCATTACTTTTTCATGGCCCTTCCTTTCCCGAGCCTTACAGTCCTCCTTGGAAACACCAAGGGCATTACCACCCTTACTTTTGCTGCTGAGCTTCTCGGATTGCCTTCCCTAATTTTATCCAAGCCGTCTTCCTTTCCCTGGTGTATGCTTCTTTCTGCACCCTTTTTGGTCAATTCATGAACGGGATTATGCCTGCTTCACTGCCTTCCTCGTCGTCCTCAAACATTTCACTATAATCAAAAGCCCACCCTGGGTGAGCCCATTCCAGAAGGGATTCCATCCTGTTTGTTAAAGCAGCCTCTAACATGGAATTCATTACCCATTTCATAGTCTCCTCATGCTCCCCCATTTCTAATCCCCACGCCATTACCATAGCAGCAATATCGACCTGCAACTTCCACCTTCGTTGATTGTTTTGAAAGAGAGGGCCCAGAATTTCCCGCACTGCTGCTATGACCGGCTTTGTAGGGAGGAGTAACATCTTTTTTAGTCTGATGTTCTCGACTGGGCCAAGAAGACCTTTCTACTGCTTCTTTGTTTGGAAAGTGAAGTTTGTCTCCATCTCCAAACCTGTGCTTCCCTCTGTCAACCTCGTTAAAACATGAAGAGTGACTGCTTCACTACCTTATTTCTGTTTTTATAAGAGAGTGGCTCCTATTTGCATTAATCCCGTCACCTTAAATTATTTATAGCAGTGTAACCATTATCCATTCATAAATAAAATCCCATGTGAATATTATTGACTAACATTCCATATAAATGAAAACATGATCATATTAAATAATAAATCCATAATTAAATATACAAAATCCACTTAACTAACTTCATACTTCACATGAAACAGTTATTATAGTTATTTAAAAGGTCCTCGAGGAAGGGATGTATCAGTTTTTTAGTTTTATTTTCTTTTGAGTGGCAAGAGTGGCCGAGCGAGTATTTGGAAGGGGTCAACTACCATGAAATTGGTGAGATGTAACATTAAGAGCGCGTGTCTTTAAGGTGTTTGTCACTTCACTTTTGGTCTTTAGTGGAGAAACATGCGCTTGGAGGTGTTCTGTCACTTGAAACTTAATTAATTTACCAAAAGAATGCTTGGGACTGTCGCATGCCAAGCCAACACATGCACTAGGAGCTCACTTGCCACATGAAACTTGGGCATAACTAGAGATCTATGAGCTTTTCGATGCATTGCCACTTTTTTAAGACAGTAAAGTTTCTCTCTTTTAGTCACTCACCTTTAAAGCGAGTGCTTGGAGTCACTCTGCCATTGTTTGACACCCAAAAGTGTACACAAGGTCTTAACCAAAATTCATACTTAGTCACTAGTCAAGTCTGCCAAAGCGCACTTAGGATCGTTTTGCCATCTTTCCATGCGTAGACAATATCACCACTTCGACAATTTTTGTCATGGACGAAAGCTTTTAGAGTTGACATTCAACCATTGACCCATCAAAGAGAGAAAATGTGTTCTGGAATGATGAATTTTAAACTATTAGGCTATTACATATGATTGTTCGAATTGAGCTATTAGGCTATTACATTTGATGATTTTGAAGGGATAACCATGATGTACAATGTCATTCCATGTTAAGATTGATAATACTTGTTAAATGGGCTTCAATAGGCAACATTTTGTAGGGTACAACAATATCAAAGCTCAATGTTTCAGGCATTGAGCAAAAAATGATTTTGGAATATAGGTCAGGGCTTAGATCACATATCCAGTCTGACAAAGATTTTATTCGTATATTTTCTTTAATAGAATCCTATATGTATGCATGCAAAGCCAAGCATAAATTCAAGAATATTGATTCTAAATCTCTAGCCAATTATGTAAATCCAACCGAAAGAGCAAAAGAGGCAATCCAAGATTGGCAATTGGTGGAGTATATAAAATGACAAAACTGAGACAAAGAATGTGTTGCTCTTGGAAAATATTACTTTTATAAATCCAATCACGTATTCTATGGCAATGATACTAGACAGAGGCAAACAAATCATTTGAGCCTAGAGCCACTGTAGAAATTGCATAGGATGCCATCCTCTTTTAAATCAACTTTAGCAAAAGCAGAAAGATTACTTCATTCTAAGACTTGGCTTGATGCACAATCTATTCATTTCCTTTTAGATTATGCTAGTTAGAAGGATCCAATTTCATGTATAGCTATTTGGAGATTAAAATTTCCATTGATGCCTCACCGTTAACCATACACCTTTGGATGGTTTAGTTTAGGTACTGAGAAGTGCTTTGTTCATCAGTGTCACTTGGTGTACACAATCAGTGCTTTTCCAGGATGGAGCCACTTTGTTGTTGTCTACCTACGTAACATATCCATTTCTTAGTAGAACATAAAAAGGATATTTGAATCACATTGAACAAGTTCTTCACACTTTGTGGCAGCACAAGTTGTATACAAATCTTGAAATGCTCGTTAACAAGATGGTGATACCATGTTAAAATTTAGTAAATGATTGGTAAATTCTGCATTGTAGGGTTTGAAACAAATTGTTTAACTTAATCTTCATTCAAATGTGCAATTCTGAGTGCTCTAACCTGTGTGCACAAATTTCTCAAAGAACAAAAAATAAAGCAACAAAACTGAAATAATAATTCAGTAGTTGAAAATTATATTTAAGACCATATATAACCCATAATCTTGATCCTCCAAATCAGAACAAAGCACCTTATTCGTAGAAAATATACTAGCTGATTAGAGCAAAGACAATAAAGTAATGCCTAAATATAGCACAAGATTAGTGCCTGAAAGAAACTATTACTGCTGTCTAAATACAATCTAATTCTGCATTTAACATTGGCAGCTTTGGCTACTAAAAAGAGTCCTCAAATCTGCAGTTAAACTAAATGCATAAAAGCACCTAGTTGAGGAGAAAAAAATAACTTAAAATGAAGTTGGATTTTGGTTGAGTGCATACCTAAATGTTTAGTTCAGGCCATGGGAGGAGAGGACAGTGTAACTTGATATGGATTCCATTTGATTCCCAGGTATTCCTTGTAAGCCTGATGTCATCCTCGCCTTCATCCAACATACCATCAGCAGTCTTTTGTGAGTCATCACTGAGTGGTGTTAGTTGGTTGGTGAGTCGTCAATCTGTAATATGACAATGATTTCTTTTTGAGAGTTTTTGCGCATATCAATGTTCTCCATGCTTCCTTCACTTTTCATAAAACAATGCTCTCTCCCCCTCCCTCTATTTGTATATAATAACCATATAGAGATACACAAATATATATCATAGTTACCTAGATACATGGGACTATGGGGATGTGGATGCTGTTCAAATTGTGCTATATGAGTAAATGAATAAGGGTAAAGATACCATTAAAAGATTCTTCAATGTGGCCTTTCTTGTATATCTATTCTCAATGATTAAATATATTGATTGATTTTAATTCATAAGCCACTGTGTCGTTCTCTTTTTATTGCCATTTCTTATTAAGATCAAATTCTAATTTAATTTTTACCATTAATGCTTTCATTCATGGCTAGAATTTCATTGAGTCATAGGAAAGTCCAGCAATGTAGGATGTTCAACTTTGTATTTGCTTCTGGCAGATAGAAGCAATATTTGGAGGCAAGGCTTCTGCTGAAATGCGAGAGGCGGCCTTAAGCTTGACAAAGAGATTAGCGCAAACTGCCCAAGATACTTTTGGTGATTTTGAAGAAGCAGTTGAGAAAGATGCCACAAAAACTTCTATATTGGATGGAACAGTCCATCCTTTGACAAGTTATGTTATCAATTATGTGAAGTTCTTATTCGAGTAAGTGCTATAAGAGTTTTTTCATTTCTTACCTTCAGAAATTATTTGTATGTTTTGATCGTATGATTACAATTTACAAAGTTATTTATCTGTGTTTTTGATCCTCTTATATGTTGTGTTTAATTCAAAATATTCTGATTTATATGTGAATCATCTAGAGTGTGTTTGAAATTTGATGATGTCTTTGAAGCAGATTGATATGGTTTAGAGTTATTTTGCGAATCTTTGATTATTTTTTAAGCACTTGCATATAAAAATAGAGGAATACAGTTTTGTAACATATAAAAATATGTCATTAGGAAATTGCACTTGGTTAAAAGCTGGGGCTAAATATGATATCAATCCTCAGCATAAATGAAATGAATTTCTTTCTGATGGTCTTGGTTATATGTGGAAATCCAAAATTCGGTAACAATGAACTTACAGCGAGGAAGATCATTATTTGAATGTTTTTTAGTGCTTGCTAATCAATGGTATGTCATTCTTTTTGGTGCTGGTCATTGGGCGAGATTACATCATACTTAATTGAAATAATGTGTTCCTAAAGTGAAGAGGTGATAGTTTTGACTAATCTGGTTTACCATAAAAAATATGCATGCCAGAAATTGTACATCAGAAATTGTTTCTTCAAATATGGCCGATTACATAATATGAGGTACTAGTTCAAGCCAGACTAATTCATATTGCCTAGTTTTTTTTTACTTATTTAGTTGTTTATATCGGGATTAAGCCTATTTTATATATGTTTGGGATTTTAAAGCGTATTCATTGCATCTTAATTTTATGAGCAAATTATTTTTTTGCACTGCTCCTGAAATCCAATAGGAGAATATACATGAAGGTTTTTAATGGTGTAATCACAGGAATTTCTTTTCTTTATTCTTAAGTATGCTTCATTGTATTAACAAGGGTTGGGCTGTACATGTTTATTAAAGTAGATGTATGCAAGAATCTTTGGGATGCCTTATCAGGATCATTGCATAGGAGAAATTGCTATGGCATATGATTGATATTCACTTGTTTTTAATGTTTATGTCAGAGTTGCCGAAAATTCCTGTCCCTCCTCGGGCATACATATCCCCGTATCCAATTTGGATACTTATCCGATACGGTCCAAATACACGTCAAATACTGTACCCATGTGTGCCCAAAAAACCTTGATTTTTCACCTGTGCCAAATACTATGTGATTTGATTTTTTTAAAATTTGACATATATCTTCCCAAATTTAATTTGAAAAAACTTCATTCATGCAAATTTTTAAAAAAAATTGGTACAAACAAAACCTACACCAAATGAGAAAGACAAATGAAATGTTTTTCTATTTCAGCCCTTTTTTTGGGTTATCTTCCAATGCAATTCTACTATTTTTGCATATTATAAAGTGTTAAATTAATTTATAATTATTTATGTAGCATTTATGTGTCTGTATTGCTTTTGAAGTAAAGAAAATCTCCTCTAATAACTTAGAATATTGTGTTAAATATATATGTATTTGTTTTCTATTAATGTCGTATCCAGCCGTATCCATATTGGGGGTCTTAAAAAATGGCCATATCCGTATCCGTATCCTGATCCGATACCGTATACGTATTTGTATCCGTATCCGTATCCATGTCCATTCATCTTTGGTTTATGTTGACAGTCATTACACAAGTTTGTGAGGATTTACATGTCTTGCCCACTTTCCATTGCCAATCATACAGATCTATCATCTAGCTAATAGCTTTCACTTTATATAGACCCTTTCCTATCTTTTTCTTCCAAAAGCCATCAAATGTTAATAATTCTCAGATAAACTTCTGCTATTTGTCTTTCTAATATTTCTAGAAAGACATTTATTTGCTCACAAATGCCACTACAAAGGCCAGATTTCTCTCTCATTTTTTTAAGGTCATCTGTGACCCATACCAATCCTAGTAATCACTTTAGGGCCCGTTTGGGTGCTGTAATACCGAATGCTGGATATGGTCAATTCTGGAAGATGCTACAATTCTGGAAGATACATATCCTAGAAATGATTTCCGGAATATGGGCTGGACCCGTTTGGTTCACTCGGAAGATGACTGAGAATATGCATAAATAATTTTAATTGTTTATTTCTTAATTTTTTTGAATATGGTGTGTATGTGTGTATATATACACACATACACACATGTGTGTATATATACACACATACACACATGTGTGTATATATACCAGTGTTCCATGACTCGCTGCGAGTCATGCGAGTTATGATGACTGGTGGGTCGAGTCATCCCTGGCGGGTTTTCATGACCCGTTTACATGACTTGACGAGTCATGCCAAGACTCGCTGAGTCGGTGGTCTATGACCCGGCCACGGCAGTCATGGCCCTCATAATAACTCACTACCCTGCCCAACAGAGTTATGAGGATCATTTATATTTTATACAATAACACAAACATAGCTGGATATATGCTAAATAAAGTTGTTTGGAGGCAGT
>MU225230.1:852418-866355 GCA_018584345.1 Thuja plicata
TAGTTATATATTAGCTAATAATTAAATCACTTAATTATTAGTCTATTATACTCTAGGCTTAAGTTTCACTTAGGCAGCGCTTTAGGGTTTTAGCCTTTAGGGTTTCGTGTTTCCTTTTATAAGGATTCACTTCTTTCATTTCAGTCAGGAGATTGTTTTGTAAATCATTATTGTTGAATATAGAAGCTTTTTCTGTCAACATGGTTTTCCTATCTCTAGCTTTTTGGCCGCCATAGCTGCTTTCTCTTCTTCTGTCTTTGCTTCTCTGTAACAGTTATGCATGCAGGTTTCTTGGGTTGATTTGCAGTTCAACAAATCTAACAATGACAACTTGGTGGTATGAACAGGATACTAATTTCCTGCACTTTGTTCCTTGCATTAAATGGTGACATGAATAGGATATTAGTTTCCCGTGTTTCCCATGCATGAGTAGGGTCTGTGTTTCTAGAGCTTAGAATGTAGAGAGGTATCTTCTGTAGACTTGAATGCCTTTTTTAAGGAGAAACAAATATGTGAGAATGTATTGTGTAATCTAACCATGTGTGTTTCATATGCTGTGGAACATGTTAAAAGTTTGGGAACTGAGGTCATTATTTTATAGGATTTTGGTTATATTGAGTATTAAATGCCTATAAAGCCCCTCTCTATTCAATTTAATTGGGATTTTGGCCCTAAAACCATTGGAGTTTGGTAACCTTTCCCCATCAGAAAAAGGAATATCAAGGCAGTCTCCTATGCCTTGCCACAAGTAGCAGCTTTGAATTGTATTTATTTTTTTAGCTTTTAATTGTATTGATTCTCAGTGGTCCCAAGGAGAATATGCATATTGTAGTTCAGATGATAACTTGGTGGTATGAACAGGATATTAATTTTCTGCATTTTGTTCCTTGCATTAAATGGTGACATGAATAGGATATTAGTTTCTCGTGTTTCCCATGTATGAGTAGGGTTGCTTTTCTAGAGCTTAGAATGTAGAGGTATCTTCTGTAGAATTGAATGCCTTTTCCAGGAGAAACAAATATGTGAGAATGCATTGTGTAATCTAACCATGTGGGTTTCATATGCTGTGGAACATGTTATAAATTTGGGAACTGAGGTCATCATTTTATAGGATTTTGGTTATATTGAGTATTAAATGCCTATAAAGCCCCTCTCTATTCTATTTTATTGGGATTTTGGCCCTATATCCATCGGAGTTTGGTAACCTTTCCCCATGAGAAAAAGGAATATCAAGGCAGTCTCCTATGCTTTGCCACAAGTAGCAGCTTTGAATTGTATTTTTTTTTCTTGTTTGACGGAGCAGGAAGAGGAGATACATATAATGCTTGGAGGACTGATTAAATTTTATACGCACTGCCAAGGAGAACCTTTTGTTACTCCATAGGATGAACTTTGTCCTCATTTTGTTTACTATGTTGGTCTATAATGAGGCTAAGGGATGGTAGGAACCATCCACATAGATTGTGTTGGAAATGTCTCATCTTTGTATGAAACATGTGATGTTCTTACTTGTGGATGTGTTGCTGAAATATCCTCCATACTTGATGATTTGTGACAAGTTTTGTAAGTTTAAATTATGAATCATTTGTAGTGTTAACATGGTAGGGTGTTGGGGTTCTTCCCACAATGTGTTGGTTAAGTGGTGGTGGTGGTGTTGTGGTCATTAATGTTCAAACCCATGCCTTTGCTGGGCCATTTTGATTGTAGACTTATGCCTTCAATTGTCCAATGTGCTTTCGGGTTTGAGTCTTTGCTTTGTTAAATGGGGATGAGGTCCCCATTTTGTGACCTCATTGGCTCATAGTTCTGGGTCAAAAGTGTTTCACATGGGGCTGGTGGGCATGTCGTGTCAGTATCATCAGTCATATTAAAATGTTTACTAGGAACTAAAATAAAGGCATGATAAGGTGTTATTTTAGATTACAACATAACAATGGTACGAGAACTAATCCATTTGCTCCAATAGTAAAAGAAACCAAGATTCACCAAGCTTCAACAAAAGCTCATGTTTATGAAATTCTCTTTCATGCAAACAAATAGATATAATGTTGCACCACCAATCCCACCTATAACCACAACGTCTTGATTACTACTAATATTTAAAAACAAATTCATTTCACAACAATTACTAGCTTATTTAAAGGATCTCCCATTTAGTTTAGAATGGTCGACTTGACAACTTCTCTAACCACCATTGCAACAAATCTATAGCACTAGTAGTATGCTTACGCTAGAAAGTGCTAAGCTTCCAAAGGCAGAATCATTCCTAGACTTAGATCTGAACCTCAATGGTTATTCGTGATGACCATGCTTACATGTCTCTTTTGGGAATCCAAGGCTTCATAATTTGTAAACAAATGGCAAAGAGAATCAATCATCTCCTCTTGTATGAGATCTCAATTTTGAATCATGACTTTTCATTAAGCATAAGATTGCAAGATTAGTCCAACTACAATAGAATGTTAACATTACATTTTGACAAGTGTTGGTTGTATACCAATCATTAGTGCACAAACACATATAAAACCACATAAAGTCAAATACCGTCCCAAAATCCCAAGTTCACACACAGTGATTGAGTTGAGCACACATCACTTATGCACAAGGTGACTAACTTATACACATCATACATACATTACAGGTACAAAAATGACTAAATTATACATACATCAGAGGTACAACAATTACTGGCTCAAACACACATCATGAGTACAATAGTAACTAGCTCAAACATACATCACATATATCCAGTATGAACAATTTTACTAGTTCTAGTATGGATCCTGGTTTAGGTTTGTGGATTGGCTAATTTTTTGGGTTTGGATTCATTTTGCGTTTACTAGTACAAAAAAGAAAGTAAACATCATATAAACAACAAAACTACCACGTGTGTGTACATATCATCGAGAATACTACTCCGATTAATGTAGAAAGGGAAAGCAATGACGAACTGCTTTTCATATGGTTCAATGTCTTCACGATGATGAAGTTGGTGAAAGGATAAGATGTATAGGGGCGGGGCCCATAGATAAGATATTGAGAAAGTTGCCATTGCCAAATCTAGGTAGGTGGGAATAATAGGGTTCCCCACTACCAAATCCTCCCACCCCATCCTCGATGTTCTGCCGCTATTGCTATTGTTTTGCCATTGCTCCCCTATTAGAGTTGTCACTGGTTAGGAAAGGAGGGTAGGAGCGGGTGTGTACATACACACATGCATATGTATTATGTGTGTACACACACATATAAATACATACATAAATACATACATATGGATGAATTAAGATCTAAATATCAAATAACATCATATAAACAACAAAACCATTATAAACTGGATCTTATTTAAAACATGAATGATACATATTCATCATTCAAACTTCAAGTTCAATATTAAAATAATAATATCATGTTTAACAATTAGTTTCAAACTTCAAGTTCGATATTAAAATTAGTTTCTTAAAGGTAGATGAGGCTATGTCTACAATGGGTCCCTCGACCTTTGCTCACATTCTAGTTGGCATTAACATCTCCACATCTCTTTTAGGGAATGTGGTTCTCATGGTTGGGGACATGTCTTAATTAGACACAATCGTTGGATTATGAGGGCCTCTCCTTTTGATGCAGAAGGTGCTTATCTATTGGTCATCTGATTACAAATTGTTCTCTCACATCGTAAAGGTGTTACCCCTTGGTGGAAGGATCCAAATGATGATCATTTGACTATCCCGACCTTTGACTCCTCCACTAATGACTCTTTACAGGGTAATGATGTCCCCCCAGGGTGGTGTTGATTCTGTCCCGGTGGATCTGACTCCACCTCCTGCTAGTGTTTCAACCCCCTCGAGAGACATTGACCCTTCTCTGACTGCTACTACTCCTGATTCGCCTTAGCCTTCGGTTGTTTAAGTTCATCATTGCCAGCACTATGTTCTTGGTACTGCTGCTGATTCTCTCTTTGGGGGTTCCTCCACCCTCCTCTTTTTGCGGGGACACCTCTGACAATATCACTTGGACGGTTGTCCATCGATGAAGGAAAAATCACTCTGAAAACTCTCTTTCCCCTCCCCATGTTGGAGGTGAGTTGTGTACCCACTCTTGATGTGGGTTAGTAGCTGTGCTGCTAGTTTGCTATCAATGGTCTCCTTTAACCTCGTTGTAAATAATTGCTTTGGTTTGTGGTTTTAACGCCTTCGGGTTGTAGTGGTGTAAGGGACACCACCCTTGTTTTGCTACTTTTAATATAAAAAATAATTAGTTTTAAACTTTTAATCATCAAATGAATTTCTAAATTATTAATATCATCATCACCATCATCATCATCATCATCATCATCATCGTCGTCGTCGTCGTCGTCGTTAATATTAGGTGATGTATGAACATTAGATGAACCACAAGTAGTGCCAGTGCTACTTGCACTAAAAGTGTGTTGGCTTCTAGACTCCTCAAATGCAATATGCTAGGAAGTGGAAGCATCTTAGTATGCTCTAGTTCAGTACTTTGTGTCCTCTTATTTGCATTAATGTTTTTTGTGCAAAAGGAGACACAAGTTGGGGTGCACATATACTAAGTTCTTCACTCTTCTTTAGCGTAATATTTTGTGCTTTACGTAGTCGATGAAAGAATATGCACTCTAATTCCTCTTAGATGTAGATGAACTAGCAACTTGTGGAAGCAAAGTAAACATTTGAAGTTATACACAAATTAAATTATAGAAAAAGAGAAAAAGCTATAAATGAAATTGTAAGTTAAAAATTGGAACTATAAGACTAATTTTTTATATATATTAAACTTGTGATAATATTTTATTGTGAGGGGTTTTAGGTGTTGGAATTGTTGGCAAAGAGTGCTAAGTGTTCCATTCATTCTCATGAGAGACGGGTTCTTCTGAGCCACTACTCATGAAACATGGGTCAATGAGTTTGACTAAAAAGCTACAAAATTGAATTCTGATAGCAATATTATAATGGAAGCATCGTCGACTATGAACATCCTTCTTGAAGCCATCACAACAAGCCTTAATATTTTGACCATTTGAGTGCACAAAATCAATGAACTCATTGATGACCATATCTCGCAATTCAATTTTACTAAAGAGTCCATGGAATGCAGCCTTGTAACCTTCAACCATATATATACGGGGGAATACTTCCTAGCAAAGAAAAAATCTAAACATTGTAGTATTTTGGAGTCAATGCAAAGGCGAGATGATGTTATATGGTGGTCATTTTATTCCATCTTTCTTAAAAAAATGTGTGCACTTGTTTGAATAAAGTCTCTAGAGGGTCTTGGTCTTTTACATTTATAATACTCTTCTTCTTCTTCTCAATCACTGAGTTGATGCATCATATATCTCTCCCATGCAAGGCTTGTCCATATTAGTATAACCAATCATTCTCAAAATGGGCTTGGTGAAATTAAGGAGATACTGCACACAATCTCACCATGAGTAATCTAATATCATTTCGTAATTTTTCTTGCCCTATTGGAGTTGCTTTGCCTCCATGTAGACCAATTTTTTTCTAATCACCATGCTATAAAGTGTCTTTCTAACTTTCACAAGTAATCTCAAAATGATTGCGTTATAGGCAAAATTAGTTTCTGCAAGTTATTAAAAATGAAAAAAAATTAAAAAATTAAAATTTTTATTAAGGAAGAATTAGAATACACAACCAAAGTATGAAAATGTAAAATTTTATATTACACTTACTTTTAATAGCTCCAATTTTGAAAATGATATAAAAATGCCTTGAGACGTGGTGGTTGGTGATGGACTTTTTATGTACTCAACCTCTGTATACAACGTTTTGATCCAATCAATTTTGTTCCCAAATTTTTGTAGCATAAGATTGAGAGAGTGGTTTGTACAAGGTGTTTAGGAGATATGAGAATATCGTTCCTCGTCCAAAAACCCAATAGATCTACAATTCTTGGACTTGAACAATATTATGGGGTCCCACTTCACCAATGACTGCAATGAGAATATTAACAATATATTGAAATAAATACATTGAAATCCTACCCATTTGCATAAATACATCTTGATATGTGTTGGTTGACAATGTTATGACTCATTTTGAAATGCAATTTCTGAAGGTCTATTTGATCTTGTGTTTGTAGTGGGTTCATTTGAAGATGCCAAGTGACAAAAAATGGGTGGTTTTCTACCACAAAATTGGGATTAGATGGGGCATTAGAGGTTGCATTCCCTTTGATCCTTTTCTTTTTAAATTTATTAAGGGGTGACAATATATGACCTACCCATTCATCTAATTTTTCTTACTCCGTAATATACCATATCATTGTCTCTGATGGAACAAGACATCATTCTTTCTAAGGAAATATTTGATTCCTTGCCTAAGTATTCCACACAAATGGGCTTTCACTAAGCTATATGAGCTAGAATATCCAACATCACATCAATTGTAAATCCAAATGTAACCTTCAACACTCAAAACTAGTTGTATTATATTAACATGTTTTCATAGAGGGGAATTCATATCTCTTTTGAATATATGTTAAGTTGCAGAGCTAGAACTATTTGTCAGTGTGATTCCCATGTCAAAAAACATTATAGGCATCATATTCAAAATAAAAAAATTGAATGCTAAAAATAGATTTATAAAACCTAGTTCCTTTGAACTTTTGATACATTTATAAGAGAGTGGAAAAACAATAAACAAAGTAAATCATGTTTTATGCTAGTGAAACAAAAATGGAGGATTTTTTTTGAAAAAAACTTACCTATTTGAAAAATATCCTTTTATAAGTTTGGCAACCAATGAACACTTGCAAATGCATAGGAATGACAATGTAATTGTTATAGAATATTCAAAGATCAATCTTCAACTCTTTTTGTTGATCCAACAAGAAAAAAATGAATATTCATCCTCTACGAGTGATAGTTGTTATTTGCAAACTAAAATTAAGTTGTTTTGGTGCTTCATGTGTATTAGAAGTCACTTTAAGGTTGAAGAGGGTGCCTATTCAAAGAAAATTCAATTCATTTTTAAAAGAAATAAAATCACCATTGTGTTGATCGGGTTGTTGTGGGTTTGCCCGGGTCACAATTGGTTTTGCTTTGAGCTTTGGCAGGCCTCATAGACTAACCAAATGGGTATCATAGTCTAGTTCAAACCACACCTAGATCAAGCCCGACCACTGGAAAATTTGGTAACATAAATTATGAATGAACCACACATAGCCACATGTTCACATAAATATAAACTAGCACAATGGAAGAGGATGCAACCTTTGATATGCATCATACTACTACTTGGATAAATAATAAAAAAGCCCATAAGTAGATCTTATATGGAAAATGAATGTCCTTATATTGTGGATCCCATTCTTTTCCCAACCCATTTCCATTTGTGATAACAATAAAGTATGCCATACTACTTGATGTCTTCATTGCCAAGGGAATAGGTATAACAATGTTCACAATAACCATTACTAATGTAACATAAGAAATTGGGTGAAATACTGAAGTAGGTTACGCTAGGAAAGTTCACCCAAGATCTAAGTGTTATGTGGATGTGTGGATATACTATGTTACACTAGGAATACCTCCAAAGACTTCAGTTCTAAACCCAAATTAAATCAGAAAAACCCAAACGAGATGGAGGGATGCTAATGCTATATCTAGACTTGAAAATTTAGTTTGAAGATGAATTCCTTTATTGTTAAAGTGTGAATGATATGTAAATTGATATGCAAAACCATGAAAGGAAATGCAAACTATGATGAAGAACTGATTATTAGTAAGATATGATATCAGATCTGAGGTGTAAAAGAAAATGCAAGATGAAAAGAAAGAGAATAAACTCACCTTGAAAGCTAGGAGAGGAAGAAAAACCACAAATCTGGAACAAACTGTCAGAACCAAAAACCCTTATGTATCTGAGACTCTAAGACATGTACTTTTTGACTGTGAAATTCACAGATCCAAAGGACAATTCCAAAAAAGTCAGCATTGTCCAAGAAAGTCGGCCTAGTCTGAAAGACAAAAAATTTGCTAGATTCTGTAGCCGACCTGTTACTGGTTCCGAATCTTTGATTTCATAGATCTAAAACCTGTAAATATGCACTTGCACACGAGAAAAAAAGGGTAAATTGTTGTAGAAAGGGGCTCGCCTTGGTCAAGACCCTGTAAAGGAATCAAACTTGATAAGAAATTAAGTGAAAACAAGATAATGAAAGATTTACCTTGCATGAAAAACCCTAATGGATGGATATCAAAATCAGTAAACTCCACAAGGATTCTTGAGATGTATGTCTTTAATGTAGAATCAAGGATGACTTCACAAATGTAATGGATCTACACTTTCCAATCCTAGATCTTCAAGGGATGTATGCTTGAAATCATGAATGGAGAGGATGAATGGATCTTCTTGCTTTCTTGATGATTCCCCCACTAGGCCACCATGGGAGATAAACTTGCATCAAGGAGAAATAATCGTCTTTGCACGAATGGAAGAAGACTTGTAGAATTGGAGATATTCAATGGAGGTTTGCCTTCAAATCTTGAATCCACCACCTTAATTGCACAACTTGAATGTTTGAATACTTGATCTTGAATTTTAAATCATGTAAGTATGTTTGCATATGTCTTGTGATGTCAAAATGAGAGGAGAAGACCCCCTTTTATACTCATTTCAGGATTCAAAATTGTGAGGCTGACCTGACTGGGATCGAGGAATGAAACACGCCCGCATAGGGTTTGGATCCCACTAAAGAACAACTCCCCAAGATAAGGGTGGCTTGGGTTGTCCTTGCCCAGGACAAAGCCAACTTAGGCCGACCTAGTCCCAGAGGAGTTAATTCCACAGGGATTTCGAGACTTGGTCAGTGTGCAAAGTCTCGAGGAAAGAAAGCGGAAGATGCAGGAAGTCAAGCGTAAATACCTTAGGATATAGGAATAAATAAAATGGGGTCTAGTAGGTCCTAAAAGATATCTAATTAATGGGTACTATCCTTTTAGGATAGTGCATTTATCCCCCAGTTTAGTGGGAGTATGAGACAAGCTCATGCTCACGTTAAAGTAGATCAAATGCATACAAAAATCTTATCATGGTTAAGGAGATGAAGAAACATCAAGCCCCCAAGTGACTTAAGTCCTCATCAAAACCAAAACCAAAATAAGAGAGACATCGCTCGATAAAGAGAGAAGGAGAGAGAGCTGCAAAAGATGGAATTGAATAGTCTAGCAAGTTTTATTATGCTAGTTCAATCCATCGGCAATGATCAATCCTTAAAGGAAAATTCTTCCAATAATGGATCCAACACGATCAGTCCTAAGGAGAAACATGCTTCCTTAGGGATCAAAGAAGGGTGGTCAGTCAAAGGACCAAACATGTGCGATTAGTCAAGGACAAAATGTGTATGGTCAGTCAAGAGATCAAGTGTGTGCAGTGGGAGTCAATCTAAGGATCCACTAAAAAGTATCATCTAATCAGTGTGTATGTGCAAAATGTGAGCGAAGTGTATGCCCCCATGCTAAAGCTATTTCAAACACCTTAACATGAGGAATTACTTTAACAGAGCGTACATGGATCCACAAGAAATGTTTCCACTGTGAAATGCCCCCCAAGAAAGGAAAAATCAAGGGAAATGAGCAAATGAAAACATAGAGCACGAAAGGGATCTACCAACTCTGGGGTCAGTAGGTCATATGATAACTCATGTATATCAGAATTATGTCAAATAAAACTATCATCATTCCCCAAAGGAAGTAAAATATAATGTACAAGAGGAGCTATTCAAGCGTGTCACTTGCCCCCCAATCTCAGTCTATAATGTTTTGGTAAGGTGAGAAACTCTCGCAAGAGGAGGAACATCAAGAAAAATAGATGGAATAATAGCCAAAAAAGGACTCTGGTGTGAAGAGAGGTGACTGTGTTTGTCAGTAGGAGTGATAGATAACTTTTGTGAAAGCATAGATGGTAAATCATGATCAATATCAATAGTTTCATACATGTCATCAAAATCACTAGCATGCATATCATTGTTAGCACCAATAACATCATCATCCAGAGTATCTTCTTCATCTAGATTAATTGTAATAGAATCCAAGATACAAATAACATTTTCATGTTTTTTATGTTTAACTTTGTTTAAGTTCACTTCCTCCTTTGGATCAGGCATTGGTGTGTCAAAGGGAAGAGGTGTGTGAGGAGGTGTTTGAGGTGAAGAAATGGTTTGAGAAGCATGTTGACAGGGTCTAGAAACACACTTGTGGCGAGGATAAAGAGCATGCTAGTTATGTTTGGTCTTGATAGAAATTTGAGGTGGGATAGGATAAATCAACATTGAATCCTTTTCTTCTTTTTGAGGAAGAACTGAAGGAACCATACTAGGTTGAGAGATAGGTTGATAAGTATGTGTATAAGAAATAGGAAGAGGTGGTAAAGGTGGTGTAGGAAGAAGTCCATGTCCAGGGAAAATAGATGAAACATCCTTAGGTTTGCTAAGTTCACAAATATTTTACACTTTGTAGGCTTGATAGGATCTAAAGAGGTGATCATGATGGGTTTGAGTTGGTCGAGGCATAGAAGGACAAAATAAAACAAGGTCAATTGAGTCACGAGGCACAAAATGATGATAAAGAATATGGTTAACAATCATGATTTATCCATTATGAAGGGGAAATTTGACACATTTATGAACATGAGAAGCCATGAAATGCATAGAGGTA
Organism: Thuja plicata; assembly: GCA_018584345.1. Taxonomy (NCBI): domain Eukaryota; kingdom Viridiplantae; phylum Streptophyta; class Pinopsida; order Cupressales; family Cupressaceae; genus Thuja; species Thuja plicata. The sequence goes on from MU225230.1 coordinate 863,112, forward strand.
AGCCAAGGAAGACCATGTTTGACTTGAAATTGATCACAAGTTGGAGTGACGGTGAAGGTAACATCTAAAGTTTTACCACCAACTTCAACAGGGAAGGAAATGGAACCGTGAGATCAATTGTTTACTAAAAAGATGTTCTTCACTAATCACATTCACTATGCAAGTGGGATCAATGAGGGCACCATGAGTAGGAAGGCCATTAACCTTTGTAACAATATAGAGAGGAATTCAGGTGCTTTAATTGTCTCAGTAGGATCAAAGATAATGCAAGGAAGAGGGAGGTTTAGGTTTGACTTTCTCAACTCGGTTAAGAACATGATTGGCTTTATTAATTTTTTCATTATAGTCAATGCATTGGGAAGAAGAAGTCTGATCAATAGACTTGGTTGAATGAGATGACAAAGGATTAGTGTAAATTTGCAAGTTTTGGTTAGGAGGTGCCACAAATTTGTTTCCTTGATAATTGTCACTATCAACAGTTGTAGCCTTAGAATCAATAAGATCTTGGATAACAGTTTTCAAGAGGAAGCACTTTTCAGTATCATGTCCGGACTAACTGTGATATTGGCAAAATTTTTTAGGATCAAAGTATTTGGATTGAGGTTTGGAAGTGTCAATTGGTTTGATAGGAGGAAGTTTTAACACATTAGAATTAATTAAATTAATCATCACATTATGTAAAGATTCAGAAATTTGAGTATAATTACGATCATGTTTAAAAATATATGACAAAGAAGCCACACCTTTGGATGCTGCTGCCACTTGTTCATCAACATTATTGGATGATTTTTTGATTTTGATGTAGTTTTTTATTTATTTATGAAGCTTGTTGAAATTGGATGCGGCATCACTCTTATCAACAAGAACAAGAGCCATGGGAGTGGTGCTCTCAAACTGACTCACTTGTAGTTGATAATGATGAAGCACTACACACAATTGTGGAAATGAAGAGAATACAAATAGTAGTATCTTACCTCTAATAGTAATTTGAAATTTAGTAATAAAAATGTGTTGCACATCAATATCAGGCACAAGATGAGAAATATAAGTATATAAATGCTTAAATCTACCAATGAAATCACTAAATTTTTCTTTCACACCTTGTTTACAATGCATTAAATTAGTTATAGAAACTTTAGGACCAATGTTGTTTAATGAAAGCATTAGTAAGATTTTGGAAGGAATCAATTGAATAAGGAGGCAAGGAACAATACCATTGCAAGACTTTACCTTGAAAGGTTCTAGTGAATAAATTTTCCATGAACCTATGGTCATGACAGAAATCACTACACAAGGTTTCAAAAGTTTTGACATGTGTCACAGGATCACCCTTACCATTATAAGTCTCAAGACAAGGAATCTCCATATATTGTGGGATAAAAAAATAAATAATATCCATAGACAAGGGACTATAAATGTCACAACTAGGAATATTGAACTTGGATTGAGTCATTGAAGCTATTTTTTGTTGAGAAGGGGAAACAGTTTGAGCCAAGCTATTGATGGTAGGATCGCTAGAAAGAATGGTAGGAGGAGAAACATGAGTAACTTTAGGAACATTGTTGGAAATTGAAGGAATGGTGGATTATGAAAAAGGCACACTATGATAGGTGGGCATGGAAGATGGAAATGAAACACATGGCACACTTGTAGGGATAGAACGAGCAATAGGATTAGGAAGACTCACATGTGTAGGATTGGAAGTTTGAATTAAAGTTGTGATGATAGGGGGATCATAAGTGGACACACTAGGAATAGAAGTGGGAATAAGAAAATAGGTCTCAACTCTTGTAGTAGGTGGTGTATAACCTAAATCTTGAGCACAATCCTTAATGAGTTTGAAATTTCTATCAATGAGATGTGAAATGATATGCAAGAGGTCAACACCATGGTCATTGTTATGAATAAGTTTCCTTAAGCCTTCTACAACTATAAGAGCCTCAGGATTAGAGTTGTCTTGACTTAACCATTGTTAAAAATTTTCAAAGTCTTTAGAAATATTTTTGACTTGAATAGGAGGACTCTTAAGGCTTCATCTTCATCATGAGAAGAATGAGAAGAGTTATTATCCATGATAGGATTGATGTCATTAAGATTCATGTTGGTCTCATCTAGATTCCTAGGAAAGGAGGATTTGGGATCAAAGAAACCCACGAGTCTATGAATTCTTCTAATTGGAATGCTATAGGTTGTAATCAAAGTGATAAAGCTCACACACAAGAAAATGAAGGATAAAATACAATTTGAAAGAAATATGCAAAAGGAACAAGCACATTAACTATAAAATTTAAACTAGATATGAGTGCATATAAATTAGATCTAAATGAAATGTAATGTAAATGCATACAAAGTAGATCTAAATGAAAAGAAGAGGAGTCTAACACCAAAATCAGAATGAAAATGCACCAAGTCATGTTCACCAAAATGTAACATAAGAAATTGGGTGAAATCCTCAAGTGGGTTAGGCTAGGAAAGTTCACCCAAGATCTAAGTGTTATGTGGATGTGTGGATATCCTATGTTACATTCAGAATCACTAGTACATTTGACCTCAATTTTTGACGATAATTGGTCGAAATTTCGACAGTAATTGGTCGAATTTACGACCAAAACTTTCGTCGGTCTTTTTTGTCAAAATTTTGACGTATTTATAATTAGTCAAAATTTTGACCAAAACAAAGGTCGGAATTTCGACTATGACCCAAGCTTATAATTGCCGTCATTTTTTAAAGCATTGGTCGAAATTTCGACCAATACTGCCACCAACGAGTGGTCGCAAATTTTGACCAATTCACTAAAAAAATGATTTCTTTAAGGTGAAGCCCATTTGTAAGTTTCTTTAAATGGTGTTGAAAAAACTGCAGAACAAATCATTTTGAAGATACGAGGAATTAGTATTTTCTGGTAAATCTCAATACTAATGTATAATCCTGTTCACTCAACATTTATCAAATAATGTGCCACAAATATTTTGCATCAACAGAAAATTACAGGTAGTTCCTACTGAAGTTTTTTCTTAATTATTACAAAGGAACCTTAATACAAAGTGATGAATTAACAAGTACCTGTTTTTTAGCATAACGAATAACAATATATTAAGTATTCAAGGGGCACATGCTAAAGATACCTAATATATTTCATTAAATTACTTCAAATAATTATCTATCTGCAAGGACCGAAAACTACAACATATAGTTACAGATTACAACTAAAAAAATATATTAGGGGTTAAAACATAGAAAGAG
>MU225231.1:0-13067 GCA_018584345.1 Thuja plicata
TGTTTAAAGAAAGTTAAAGATTGTATTGATATTATGCTAATATTGAAAATGTTCCTAAGTCATGTATAATCTTTAAATACTTATATTATTGTTCTTTCCCCATGGCATTAATGATTTCTCTTATTAATCGTCAAAAGTTATATTGCTAGTAGGTTTACTTATATTACATGTCATTTGTTACTAATGAAAGATCAGCTCTAAGTGATATTATTATTATTATTATTATTATTATTGTATCAAAACCAAATCTTTATCAAAATGAAAATTAGTTATCATAAAGAAAGACTAACTACTTATGTTGTAAAGCCTTGTATAATTATAAAAAGCATTATGTTGTTTTAGTTGATTTCGATTCTTTTATAAATAATTAATATTAATATTTGAAACTAAATTTCTATCTATTGATTTTATAGTTTGACAATTATAATTATATTTTGATTAATATTTTAGCATGGTTATTAATATTCATTGTTTATATCGTGTCAAGATGGTGAACTCAAAAGGAGATGAAAACGTTGTCGGCATTGACGTTTAGAATGGCGAGAGACATATGAGTTTTCGAAGCCAAGCCGGTGGCCAAGACTAGAGGAGCAGTTTGAAGAGAAATGTAAGATGAAGAAAGACATTTTCTTCCACTTACAGCCATGAAAGATTGCGCTGCAGTCCCGTTTAAATGGAAGGACATCTCTGGCATACACAAAAGGATATGCATGAATAGTCGACATTTATCTTCCCACAGCAATAGAATGTGGACTGCAAAGAAGTTTATAACATCTCCGTCAACAGGATACCACATCCACCATGTTGAATGCCTCCCTTACACATGGCAGATACCAGCAAGGGCAATCCAAACAGCATGGGTGCCTCCACAGCACAGGTCACTGCAAACATCAGTTTGAAAAAAATGTGATCACCGCCTCCATAGCATAGGTCACTGCAAACAATAGTTGGCAAAAGGCATCCAACAGACACCCATTAGCATCAGCAATATTCGATGTGGATGGCAAATTGGAATTGCAAACAATAGTGGTCGATAACAAACCAAAGATAATCTCCCATGCCACAGTAAACAACCGCCACCCTCATGAGAGATATTAACATGATTGTTATCTCTATCAACGCCATGTAAACAAAGTTCGATATCCTCCAGCAGCAAGTATGGTATTGTCAGCAAAGGGTGTAGAAATGATAGCAGGACAAAAACCACGTCTCCAAAATAGCAGGAATCTTCAAACAGAGGCCACGCATCCATCTTCAAGATAGTCAATACCTTCAAACAGCATGTGGAGCACTACCTCCCACGCCACATAGTCTATAGAGACATTGGGAATGTTTCCTTCACGCTGGCTGCCACCCTCATCAATAATAATGGCATTAGTAGATAACAGACAGCAAATTGATTATGCATTCAGTCGCCATTTCCAGCAACAAAACACGGCAGGCTCTGCAAAAGGGCATGATCACTACATTATATGCATTCATCCACCATCTTCAAATGCACCAAACAGGGATTATGAGTGCAGCCATAGCCAGTTTTTTATAGCACATGAATTGGTTTGGAAGTTTGTGTAGTTTTCCAACCGAATGGCTAATAGATGTAATCAAACATAGTTAAAGATTTGTAAATGTAGTTTGAAGATTGTTAGTTTTAGGTTAGTTATAGTGAAAGGGTGTGATGATCCAGAATACCCTTTCAATTGCATATTTATATTCATTCAAAATCTGCAAAGAGACAGAATTATAACATTGAACATCGAATGATACATGATGAAATGATAGAAACTTGGAGAATGATGGAATGAAAGATCATGAATTCCAAAGCATTATATGCAAGGATTCGATATACTTTTTCTTATCAAGCAGAGATAAGTCTGTGTTTATTCCATTTTTTGCAATCGTTCTTGTTATTTCTTTACAATTAAGTCTTTCAGATAAACCATTTTGAAATTCCTTAAAGTGATAGTTTGAATTGCATATATTTCATTTCAAAGTTTATATTCTATATATTCAATTATTTCTTTCTCATTTTCACATGGTTAAAATCTTATTGATTAAAATATTGATCAATTAGTCTATCATTTGAGAAATAGCATTAAATTGAAGTATTTTTAAACTTTTAATTATATATATGTATCTCATAATGCCTTTAAGGTGATAAGCTTTTGTTCTCAAAGCTGTCTCTAAAATTGAACGTAAAATTGAAGAATAATCGACTCTATTGCCCATTGTTGAAATAAAGCACTGGTCTCTCTTGTTAATTGATTTTGGTATACAGTTTCATTGTTTCAAGTTTTGAACTATTCTTTCATTTCATCTAATTCAGTTTCATATTTCAATCATATCAAAGCAGTATTAAATACATTGCATTTCATTTACATATATATACTTTCAGTTTCATGATCTTATTAACCAATTGAGTAGCAGGAACAGAAGTTATCAGTTATCCGTTATAGGAAACTTCTAGAGGACTTTGAAGATAGGTTTTAAAGTACAGGCCCACCAGCCTTGGTTCCATGGAATCAGAATTGCGGGAGGTTGTCAAAACCTTGTTCGTTGGCAAATCGATCATGTTTATCTTCGTTGGATAAATGAAATTCGTTAGGAGTCCAATCTGTCGATTTGAGCACCAACATATTGTCCACATAAATTATCCCAGAAACAGTTGATGGATCTAAGATGTACAGTTTTGTTAATAAACTTAGAATTATTAAAAATAAAGTCTTAGAATGGAATAAGAACAAATTTAACATCTTTGAAGAGAAAATTCAAATTGAACAAGAATTAGAAAATCTTAATAATCTAGTTATAGCTCAAGGTATGAATGAAGCTAGCTATCTCAAAGAAAAAGAACTTATGTCTAAATATAATGCAATTCTACTTAAAGAAGAGATCTACTGGAAACAAAAATCTAGGGAAACATGGCTTAAAGAAGGCGATAGCAACACAAAATTCTTCCATAAATCCACCAACTTAAAAAGAAACATTAATAGAATTTCAAAAATCAAGGATGAAAGAGGTCAACTCTTATAAGATCCTAGAGACATCACAGATCGGATCACAAAATTTTATCACTCTCTTCTAAACAATACAGAAGCGGTTAACCTAAAAGCCCAAGATCAAATGTTAAAGGCTATACCAAAACTAACCTCGGATGTGGATAAAAAAATGATTAATGAGAAACTCACCTTGGAAGAAGTCAAGACCGCCATATTTCAAATGCAGCCGGATAAAGCCCCAGGCCCGGATGGGTTTCAGGCAGGTTTTTTTCAAAAATGTTGGCACTTTATGGGAGTGGACATTTGGCAAGCTGTGGAAGCCACTAGAAACTCTGGCTCTATTTTATCAGAAATTAATAACACTCTTTTTTCACTTATCCCCAAGAAAAATGACTGTATTGATCCAGGGGACTTTCATCCTATATTGCTTTGCAATACCATTTATAAAATACTATCAAAATGTCTGGCTAATAGACTAAAAACTATGCTTCCTATTATTATCTCAGAAGAGCAGATGGGCTTTGTAGCCAATCGGTCGATCTTAGATGGCATTTTCATCACCCAAGAACTCATCCATACAACTCAGTTAACCAAGGAACCTAGTATGTTTATCAAAATAGACATCCAAAAGGCTTATGACAAAGTGGATTGGAGATTCCTCTGTAAATGCTTGGAAGCTTTTGGCTTTTCCAAGCAATCGATTAACCTTATTTACAAATGTATCTCTACTCCTAAGATCTCCATTCTAATTAATGGCACTCCAGAAGGTTTTTTCAGTATATCTTGAGGCATCAGACAAGGTGACCCTTTGTTACCCTTCCTTTACGTTATCATGGCAGAAGCTTTGGGGAGAACCATTTCCAAGGAGCAGACAGAAGGCAAAATTATAGGTTTAAAAGCTGCATAAAATATCCCTTATGTAACCCATCAGCAATTTTTGGATGACACTATTCTCCCAAGATCTGCCAATCGCCAAGAGGAAAAGGACTTCAAAGATGTCCTTAACTTATACAGGAAGGCCTTAGGTCAACAAGTCAATCCAAATAAATTGGAGATCTTCTTTATTAATACTTCACCAACTTTGGAAAAGAAAATCTGTAACACTCTTGGTTATAAACTGGGTAATTTTCCATGTAAGTATTTAGGTATTGACCTAGATAAGGGTCAACAATCTTCCAAACTTTGGCAACAAGTTTTAACAAAGGTTCAAAATAGGAAAGGCTCATGGAAAGGAAAGTGGCTTACTAAACCGGGAAGAACCACAATGATTAAATCAGTCTTGATAACCATTCTAACGTATCATATGTCTATACTCCCCCTCCCGAATAATATTAAGCATAATCTAGATAAAATGCTTAGAGATTTTTACTGGAAAGGCTCATCAGAAGAAAAAAAATTAGCCCTAATTAAATGGGATAATTTGTGCAAACCAATTTCCATGGGAGGCCTGGGAATAAAGAACCTTATGTGGAAAAATAGGGCTTTAGGGGCTAAGCTCATTTGGAGACTCTTTCAGGAACCAAATACTAAGTGGGCATCGATTTTATTACACAAATACATCCTAGAGGCAGAACCTATTAATATCTTTAGAGCCCAATCGCATGTTAAAGGCTCTCGCATCTGGAACTTCATTAAAGAATCTATAGGAATCATCAGCAAATTCCTCACTTGGGATGTAGGTCTCGAGGATAAAGCTTTGTTTTGGGATGACTCCTGGGCGGGCTTCCCCTCTTTAAACAAGATAGGTTTCTCACAAAAATTCATAGAAGAATGTAAAGTTAACATCGGTATATATTTAAAAGACTATATTGGATTAAAAGAGGACCCTTTTCCAAGATCAGCATCTAATAGATATCCATTAGACCAAGAAAGACAAAAATTAATAAGTATTTTAAAGGACAGAGACATCACAAAAAAAAATAGACCAGACACTCTCTTATGGGTAGGCTCTAATAACGGGGAATGCTCAGTGAAGGATGGTTATAAAACCATAATCCGCGAGAATAATTTAGACATTCCTCTTAATCTTTGTTGGAATAAAGCCTGCCTACCTAAGGTTGGAATGTTTCTCTGGGCTGCTTTACAAGACAAGATCTTAACATCAGATAGACTACGAAAGCTAGGTTTTGAGGGGCCATCAAGGTGCCCCTTATCTGAGAACCATGTAGAGAATGTCAATCATCTTCTATTGAACTATATCTTTACCCAGGAATGCTGGAAATGGTTACAATAGTCCCTCGACTGGAAATTTTCTCTCTCTTCAGACTTGCTAGGCCTCCTTAAGGCGTGGCCAGCTCTCTATAAAGAAAAAATTTATAAAGACATTTGGAATATATCTCCCTCTATCTTAGTTTGGGAAGTGTGGAAGAAATGGAATAGAAGGATATTTACAAATCAAAAACTAGACTGGAGAAATATCATAAATAAAATTGAAGCTTCAATAACTGAAACTATCAATAGTAAACTTCATGGAAATACATGCTATGAGGACTCCTTTAGATCCTGGGACAACAAGATCAGACTAAAATGGCCCTCACTAGATATCCCACCATTATACGGTAGAGGAGGCATCAAATCAAAAACTGACAGATCTAATTGCATATGGACCCCTCCCAATGAAGGTTGGGTCAAATTAAATTTTGATGGGGCTTCCAAAGGTAACCCTGGGCCTGCAGGTATCGGTGGGATCATCAGAAACTAGAAGGGAGAAACCATTTCTAGATACTCTCACCCCATTAAACCCACAACGAATAACATGGCAGAATGCAAAGCTGCTTTGGAAGGCCTTAAAATTTGCAAAAAACTTAATTTATCAAAATTAATTATCGAAGGTGATTCAAAAATAATCATTAATGCTATAAGAACCAAAAGGACTCCCAATTGGACACTCAACTCTAAAATCAAAGAAATAAATCTAATCCTAGAGTCCATCCCCAAGTTTGTAGTCAAACACATGTATCGGGAGGGCAATTCAGAAGCAGACTCACTAGCCAATCAAGGAGCCAACGGAGTCCATATCATGGATTAAAATTCTGTCTCTTCCAATATTATAATTTCTCTTATAGGGTTCACTCATGGATATGCACTGCGGTGGTTATGAAGACCTATTAGTGTTTTTATCTCTCAGCTCTCTGTTAACTACTCAACAATCCTAGAAATTGATGCTCCATTAAAAAACTAGTAATCTACAGCTGTATAGCAAAGTCTATTTACTGATTTATGCTTTTAGTTTGTATATAGATAATAGTTTATGTATTTATAGATTATGTACATGTGTCTGTATGTATACACAAGATCTATATATAAAGATGATGTACTTGCTTGGAATATTGTGGACAAAGAGTAGTGGGTATTACTAGTTTCACTCTTGATACTTTGTATAGCAATGTACAGCTCCCTTTTCAACATATAATATACTACTTGAATGATATTATACTCCAAGACCCTTTTCTAGCCTACACACCAGTGGTCCTTAAGCTCTCAACTAGCTCAGGCTGATCTGTCCCTTGTGTAATCATAAGTGGCTCGATAAGTTTGATAATATTATTGAGACAGGATCGATGAATTTATATATAAATTTATTTATATATTTATGGATAACCGTCATATCAGTAGATTTTGTTTCCCATTGCATTGTGTTGGACAGTAAGATAGTTCAATGCTCTTCAGATCTCTAACTATGGATGTCCATTTACAGATGGGTCTCTTTATATGCAGATTTTGTACCTATTTAGTTTTTATATACATAATCTGTATACAGAGATGAGGGATCTATTGAGGTTATTAGAGAGAAGGCTCTGTGAGCTTTTTGAGCTGACACTCTCGTTACCTTGTTAAAAAGCAATGCTCTGTTTCCTTTTCAGAATTCAATTCATTTCATTTAACCATACTCTAGTTTTTGGTAGTATTTCACCAGTCATAATCAAGCTCATTTTGGTTATGGTTTGGGAGTAAGTATGTTTCCAGCATCAAATATTTCTGTAGTAAGGTTTATGCAAGCCTCGACATCTGAGGCCCATCAGATCTCATTCTTTACAGGCTCCCCTATCTTAATATTAATAGGAAATTGGTATGGAAGGTGAGGTTAATAAAATAAAGGTAGGGATGTTTTTTTCCCATATTGATATATATATATATATATATATATATATATATATATATATAGAAACTGATCTATATATGTATACATATGGACTATCATTTCACTAATTATATTTTGATTTGTTTTTCCATTCACATTGTTATATATATGTGTGTGTGTGTGTGTGTGTGTGTGTGTGTATTTATACTGATGTATATTATTATACACTCCCTTGTCACCTTAAATTTAAGGATTAATGCTATTTTTTCTTGTAATTGAATCAGTAATGGATCCTGGGGGCAGCCTATACCTCAGGGCTGCTTCCTAGGATTTTGATTTTTAGATTTAGCGAGAGGGACATATGGTACCCCCTCTCGCTATATTTAAAAATATGTAGGCTTACATCTATGCTTACCTTCCTTTATCTAGTAGTTGTACTTTAGGTTTTCTATTAGATTAGGGAATGTAAGCATACATGCTGGGTAGGCAAGCACAGACATCACGTTATGTTTTTTGAGAATCACTGGGATATATGAGGTTAACTAATGGACAATGCTGCTTAACCTCTATATCTCACAGCATTTTTGTTCTATAGATTAGCAGTTTACTTTGCTCTAAGGCCTTTTCCTTAAGATTCAAGTTATATTATTAAATATTCTTTGCAAGAAATATTTATCTGCATTTTGGTTGTTGGTTTATAGTTCCTTCTCCTATTCTATTCTCTTCTCAGTTTATTACTGACATCTTTGTTAGGATACAGTAGTTTGATTTGTTTCAGAATTTAGGTAGGGCGAAAGAGACTTTACAAGATGGGTTTCAATCGGAGAACAATCCAGACGTTCCATCTAGGATACAATATTTCCTTGATATCTGATAACAACATATATCATACAAACTTCTCAGCTCAACACATGTAAAAGAAATTAATTGTATTTTCCGATCTTTGTAAAAATCTCGATGCTGTCGAGTAGTGGGTATGCCCACTTCAGTTTTGTAAAATGAATTGTATCTTTCGTCCATTGTAAAAATCTTGATGTTATCGAGTAGTGGGTATGCCCACTTTATTTTTGTATTAGAATCCGGACGTTTAGTCCCAGGCACGGCTGGAGGTTTTCTCGACCCCGCTCTTTCCTACCAGCGCCTGCACCGAGCGGGGTTTTCTTTGTATCTCTTATTCTTAATTATTAATAAATTTTTTTGGCTTCGGCCTCTTATCGATCAAATATGTATATATATATATATATTCTATTTTCTAATATAATATTTGTAATTTATTCATTTTATATTTTACAAATTTATAATATTTTAAAAACAAAATATATGTATTTTACAAACATGTTTTACCAATTTAAAAGAAATATACATGTTAAACCGTATAAACTTTGAAACTTTCTTGACTAATTTAATTTTTTTGCTATACTACTAATTTATAATTACTTTTTAAATTTTTTTTTCACAAACAAAAGTTTGAGTATAAATTTCATAGTTTTGCATATATAATTATCCTGGTTACACTTATTTTCTAATTTCAATAATTAGTAGCAATTATATATAATAATACTAAAATATTTATTATATATTTTTACCAATTATATTGATAAAATATTTAAATTGCACTGAACACTTTCTAGGCCTGACTGTCAAATATGTTTTTACCTCAACAATTAGTAGCAATTATATATTCATATGACACTTTCAATATATTTTTACCTCAATAATTAGTAGCAATTATATATTCATATGACAAATAGGGCTGACCGTCGAATTCCAAGCCTTGGTCCCTCTCAATGGGAAGGGTTATGCTGACTACATGTTTTCATTTATGTCCGTGAAACTGCAACGGTCCAAATTCTTACCAAAAAAATGAAAGGGCCTTGCGTGATTTAATTGGAAGCGAAAACCTTTTAAGCGCGCTAGTGCGTGGACAAAAACAATGTTTCGTGCATTGTGGGTCCCAGTTACCTTTATCCGAAAGGATTTAAGAAGCGATCATCGTCTCCTACGATTCTCTTAGCTCAACCTTGCACAATTAAAGCCAAGATGTGCAAATAACTAAGTGCGCAAGTTCTTGCATTTCCTGCACTGTCATTCACAACAAGCTTTTTTTTATCTGTGTTGTTAAGCAGCAACGAACTTCGGTGTGTTTAGCAGGATCATTGTTTGAAAATTTAATTGAAAGGGGACAAAATATTCAGTATGCATGGGGTGGAAAACATAGTGTGTTTTCTGTGTTGAGGATCCTAGTTTCCTTATATGCAAGTTGTTTGAAGATCAATCTCCTATTTTAAGATCAACGGCCAAACTTTAATCACACATGCATGAATAAATGTGAGGAAATGTTAAGTAGGTGTGTGAGCTACTGAAACTCTTCAAGGTTGTCACCATTGTCATAATTGTTTAAGGTGTATCGAGAGGGTTAATAAATAAGCCCTATGAGGAGATTCACCTGCAGAGCGCAATTCCCGTAGTTGGGGGTTAGATGGGGTTTGATCAGTGTCTGACAAGCATGGGTGCATACATTTGTGACATATCTACCTCGGTCTCTTGTGTTGTTCTTTGGCCTTCTAGTTATGAGATTTTCATTCGTTCCCTTGTGCATTTTCATGGTGATCATATTGCACATTGACACTTGATATAGCACATTGACACTCGAAGGTATCTTGGTAGATTAATTTGACTTTTGAATCTTCCAATTCCTGACAATTATCTGTAATGGAAAATAATACATTAACTGGACAAAATTTATCAGCCAACATTTACACAAGCAATTATCTAGTTGCAAACAAAGGAATTATTTGCACATGTGCTCTATGTTAACCTATATACTTGCAAGCAATGAAATTACTTGGCCAAGTTTGTAAACTCTAGATTCTCCCACTCTAAATACACATGTTTATGAACTTTTCCTGTAGTTTCAAAAGAAGGTGGGGATGAAAACTATTATACCATCAATAATTCATTCTTGTGGGTTGTAATCAAGAAGATTGAAGGGTCATTAGAGAGAATGGTTTCTAAAGAAGCTGTGACCCTCATGAAGCACTCTGGCAATTATTTTATTTCATTTGATAACTACTCTTACTTAAGAATTGGAGGTTTTGAACATGTTGCTTACAAATTGCCCAAGTACGTTTCCAAGTACTTCAAATTCTTAGAGATGTGTTGGAATATGGCCAAGGTCAATGTTAAGTATGTGCACAAGATGAAAATGAAAGGGTTCACATTCCATGTTCTCTTAACATATTTCTCATGCAAAAGCAATGGTGTTGTTAGAATAGAAAAGAGAATTATTTCAAAATTCAACTTCCAATTCCTATCCAGGAGATCTCATTATGACAGAAAATGCTACATATATGCTAAATTTTATGGGGGTCACTCCTACTTAGATCATCCCCAATTGGAGGACTATTGGAGTAATTGTTTAGATATAAGAGAGGAGTAGAAGAGAGACTACATGAGGATGAATTTAGACCAAGTTAGATCTTTTGAGTTGCCTCTTCCTATACCAGAAGGATGGGTTGATGATGGTTCAGAGTTGATTGAATATGTTTACCATAACATTGCCATCTTATCCCGCCAACTAATCGCATGACATGATAAGGACAATATGGATGTAGAGAAGATGATTTCCCATGTAATTGAAAGAACAAGAAGATGGATAGAAGGAAAGACCAAGGAATGTGTTGGTGTCTCTACTCCAAAGGAGATGGTAGGCTCAGGACTAAGCACATCTCAAATTCTTAGTTCCTTGAAGACTCTAGCCACTCTAGTTTCCATACTTCAGGGAAGTTTCTCTCAAGAAGGAGGAGATGGAGAAGATCTAGAAGAGAAAATAAAGTTAAAATCCAAATGTGAGGAAAATCTAGCAACATCTTTGAAAAAGAAAGAATACAAAAGAATATTCATTGTTGCTTCTTCAACTCATGTTGATTTATCAGTCATTACAGGTAGTGCCCAAGAAAGTAACTCCCTCATCTTCCATCATATCGATGAAGATAGTTTTCAAATATAATCTTTAATACCTTAGATATTTCTACACTTAATAATCAAAATACCTCTGATCATACACCACCACCACCCAATAATGTATCACCAATGTCCCTGGTCCTATTGTGACTACTTCTTACCCCTAGATACAATAATATGTTGAAAGAGAGAAGAGGTGAACCTCTATAGTAGATCTTGAAGTAGATTACATGGCCAAATTTTTGCAAGGTATTTCTAATCCAAAAAGAGCTAGAAGAATTTTTAGGGTAGTTATCAACCCTGATACTAATCATAGGTTCTTGGAGATAGAAAACTCAATTAGAGATAAGAATGAACATGAAAATACCAAATGAGACTTTTCCTTAAGTAGAATAGATATGGTTCCACCTACTACTAAGGGATACATCTATCATGTTATAACCTCTATAGGTGCACTATCAAAAAGGACCAAGGATAAAGATAAAAATAACATATTACTACAAAAACATGTGAATACTCACTAGTACATTTGAGGTCAAATTTCGATGGCCATTTGTCAGATTTGCAACGCTTATTTGTCAGAATTTTGACACCTGAGTCCGTCGCCATTTTTCTGTTGGAAATTGCAATAGAAGACATACCCGTCAGTTTACCAACACCATGTCATGTCAGAAACTTGTACATGACAACGGCTTTGTTATGGCATTTCCTGCGGTTCATCCATCGAAATTCTGATAACAAGACCTATCAGAAATATACAGTCTCTGTTGGCACGAACTGTCGAAAAAATATTTTTGACATTAGTATTGTTGGAATAGCGACAGTTTGCATCAAATTCTGATAGATCTACTTGTTGGTGATATGGCTTTAATGTCGAAGGGTCTGTCGAAACTTTTCTATTTACGACACTTAAACTGTCCGAAGAGCGACAGTTGTGCAGCATTTCTCTGACAGGTTTCCCTGTCGAACATATAGCATTACTGTCGTAATAAATGTCATAAATTATTTTTCTCCAACATTTTGTCTTTTGAAAGAATAGTGTTTCCATCAAAATTAATTATAAATTTTTGAAAAACTGATGGATAGGCACATTAAAGTTAACACAGCTCAAGAGACCATCATAGGTTGTCTCTTTCTTCAGTCTATATTATTGACAGAATTTTTACCTTTCATTAGCTCATCAAATATGGGGATTTGAAAGAATTTAATAGAATATTTTCATGACAACGTATATTATTTAAGTTGATGTTGCATGAATTTATCTACTTCGCACACTTGTAGACTATGAGGATGGCAATAAAGAAGCATGGCCATCTTCATAGTATACAAGTGCGCGAAGTAGATAAATTTGTGCAATGTCAACTTAAATAATATACGTTGTCATGAAAATATTCAATTAAATTCTTTCAAATCCCCAGATTTGATGAGCTAATGAAAGGTAAAACATTTTGTCAATAATATAGACTAAAGAAAGAGACAACCTATGATGGTCTCTTGAGCTGTGTTATCTTTAGTCCTAGCTACCTTCCTAGCTACCTGTCGATCGTCGATAATAATCGCTGCCTTGCATTTATGTACATTGCACAAATTGGTCACAGTCTCACAAAAAAATTTTACACTTGTACATCTCATCAATACTGGAGGACTAAAGTAATTTTATATGATCACTAGCACATTTCGTGCATGGATGAGAAACACTATCCAAAGTTTCTAGATAACCATTTTTTAGAAGAGGAATGAGTGGAGGCCAAAGAAGGGATAATTATGAAGGTTTTATAGATGTAGGTTACTTAATCATCATCTCTACACTGGTACTCAATCTGGCCTCCACTCCATATACGTCTTCTCATAATCTAAAAACTCTCCATCATTGATTCTCTTCATTTTTTCAGCATCTTCATGGATTGAGACCTTAAATTATTGAGCTTCTCTTTGTTTTGAGAATAGTTTAACATTCTCTACTTAACAGGGCCAACCACGTGAAGGTGGAAGCTCACCTAGCCCCTCCTAGGAGCCTCTTATGACCC
>MU225231.1:19970-32829 GCA_018584345.1 Thuja plicata
GAGATCTACAAGATGGGTAAAGTCATTGAGAATCAAAAGATTGATATTCAGCTAGCACTACAACAACTTGAGACTGCAAGACAAGAATTAAAGAAGTCCTTGACTGCAAGGAAATATTTGGCCAAACTAATGAATGACACTCATTATCAGGAAGAGGACACCGCAAATCTATTTCAGAATGGAGATTCTACTAAGAGTGATACAGTAATAGCAGATCTACTGGAAAAGAATAGTGCACTATGTGAAGAAGTCAAAAAATTGAAAAAGGAACAAGAAGCCCAATCAATAAGAATGTGCGAAGTTGTTGAACAGAAAAAGAAATCCGAAGATGAAAAGGCTATGGAAAAAGAAAAAAAGAGAATGCTGACTACCAGACTTGATGAAAGAACACATGATGTGCAAACAATGACAGTCAATCAAGTAGACATGGAAAATATACTACTACTTGTGAATCAGGAGATCAGTAGGAAAGACTTGGAGATTGTAAATCTTAGATCTGAGAATAGTCAATTGAAAGATGAATTGAGATCTAAGAAACAACTTAATAATAGAGTGAATTATCTGAGTGCAACTATGAGCTACTTTGAACAACTGGTGGAAGCATCAAGAAGACCTAAAGATTCTTCTAGATTAGGTCACACTGAACAACATAAAACCACTGAAGATGGAGAATCATCTAAATAGGTGAAAGAAGGCATGCAAAGCCAAGAAACAACAAATCTGTTTGTCACCATTGTGGGAAACTAGGTCATACAACAAACATTTTCCAAAGAAAGAATGGTAAGTCCAATCCAAAAACCGACTTTAATGGTTATTGCTTTAACTGTAATAAGTTTGGACATCAAGCGCGTGAATGTAAGGCAAAGGCAAGCAAAACACCTAGACTCAATGGTAATTTCTATAACTATCACAAATATGGTCATAGAGCACAATATTGCAGATCTAAAGGTAAACAGTAGTGGACATCAAAGGTACAAGAGAAATCACCAAGAAAATGCAAAACTTAAAATTGGGATTACAATACATGGCATAGTTGTCATTACTATGGTGAGTATGGACATGTTCCAAAAAACTGTATAAGGACACATTTAAGAGGTAAATCTAAAAGTTGGATGAATGGAAGCCTAGTTTGTCATAGATGTCTGAAAATTGGACATACAAGGAAAGATTGTAAGACTAGAGTACCTGCTCCTACAGTTGAGAAAATTAGAGCACAGCTGAACAAGACATGGGTTAAGAAGTCTAAACCATGCAGCAGTTAAGCTAATGAAGTCGAGGTCACCCAATCCAATGGATTAGGTGATCACATCATCTCCAACTAAGAAAAAGAGGTATGTAAGGAACTGTATCTAAAATTCTTATCTTACATCAGTTCCTAACATGAAATTTACAAAAGTCCATATTTGCATATGTTAAGATGCACCAGGACATACTTTTGAAGACAAATGCCAAGATGATTCAATTGCACTAATAGGTGTTGAGCACCAATCATGGACACTAAGGCCGAGTTCTTTAGTGAGTGTCAAGTTATGTTGGCCAAGTAAAATTTTGTGAAGGCCGAGTGTAGTAAGCTAAGTGGAATGTAAGTTGTATTAAAGCCGAGGACATCTGGCCTGCACTAACTCAATGGGAAGAACATTGCTTACCTACCTTGACCTTTCGAAGTCTATAAAGGATGAATAGTTGACACTTCATTTTTTACCTTGTGATTTTTATTGTTTACGAATCGATTGAAGTAATTTGCAGAATTGATCTTAACGGAGTTAGCATCAAAGATTTCATCATCATGCCATCAGCAATCCTAAGGTGAACAGTGCAAAGGACTACTTGCCGAGGTACTCTGTTTTTCATCTCTCGAACCCTAATTTCAAGATTATGGTTGCAAGTTCTTCCACACCAGCTAAGAGTATGGAGGTAGAACCAGAGAAAATTCAGTTAGTACGAAGTGATGAATGTGAACCTCTCAACTTTCGAGCCGTTCCTAAAAGTGCAATTCAAAGTGATTTAATGGGAGCCCTCTCATTTATTCCACCCAAGGTACTTATGATTCATGATGTTTGATAGTGTTATATGGTTAAGATTGGTGAAGTAGGTGATAGTGAAATAAGAAAATCCTATAGAAAATTGTGTGACAATGGAGTTCTGAAGGAAGAATTCAAAAATTTAGCCGACAAAGGGTTAACTTGTGCCCTAGATTTTCCACAAGGTTTCAAAGATGTTTGGATTAAGGTTATCCTTAGCCAAGTTCATGACATGTGTATGTTGTTAGATAATGGACCAATCAAGATCACCAAAAGCATGATTCATCGAGTGACTGGATATCCTGTAGTGAACAAAAAATAGACCATGAGGGATAACAACAAAGAAGAAATTACAATGAACATTGGAGCCATATGGAACAATAGAGGTATGACTATCTCTACAATTATAGACCTAGAACTTGACTTTGGAGTAAGAATAATAGCACATAAGTTCTATCAGTCGAGCAGATTGGATAGTGTTCCTTGTATAGCTGTTGACCAGGCATGGAAATTTTTTAAGAAGAATCATACATATGATCTTGTCGAGCTACAACAGACACAATTAGCTTAGAACCTAACATCAATAAAAAAGGCTAAGAGCTCATCATGTAAGTTTGGTTCTTTACTAGTCTGTATATTTTTCTACATTCAGGATACATTTCCTACATTGGGAAATATTGTTTGGAAAAAGGATAGACCCATAACAGTTCAGATTAGTGAATGTATGGAGAAACTAGGAAGTAGTTTCAATAGCATTATGGGGAGCTATTTTGTATAATTCAAGAAGAGAATGAGATTAAGGACTAGAATTCCTAAGTCACTAGTGGAGAAGCACTATGAAGAAATATATTTTCTAGTTGATATAGATAATACTTATATCCAGGGAGTGACTCCTAGGATAACATGCTTAAAACCATTTCCATATGAAATTAACATTGATGAAGCATCAACTGCCATCATTGCACTCCTAGCCAAGGCAATTGATACTACAACAGAGAGATTTGGAAATTTTGATGAAGCTAAGGCCAAAATTTCTAGAAGTTTGAATGAGGGAACTATGGAGAGGAAAAGAAAGAAGATTGTGAAAAACCTAAAAAAAATGGTTGGCTTGGGTAGTGATGAAGAACCTGAGGATGCACCTTTAGGCCTAACTACTGGACGAGGTGAGGATATTTCTATAGAGGAGGAAGTAAGTGCATCAGAAGAGGTTACTAAGAAAGCTAACGACAAAATACCATCAATTATCATAGTAACCAAGCCGAGCAAAGCCAAACCCAAGATTACACCTCCTGCAGCTAATCATCTAAGGACTAGAGCATCTATTGTTACTTCTATAGTAGAAGTACAAACTAAAGTATATGGTAAGAGGAAAGTTGTAGAAAATAGTTCTGGAAAGGAAGAAAAGGTTGCTCCTAAGGCTGAGCCGAGTAAGCTAGCAAAGAGACCAAGAAGGAGATTAAATTTGGGGACAGATAGTGATGAGGAAAAGATAGAAATTGATGAACCCAACAACATACCTAAAACACAATTTAAGAAACTATAAATTATTGATGAGGTATGTGACACTTTGAGGAATTCAGCAGGGTTAGCAACTTTTAAGTTCATTAAGTATGAAAAGTTGAAAACTGCAGATAGGCACAAAGTATAGGAAGCACTCTTGGATATGATGAGTACTTTCAAATTAACTCCTATAGAGATAGGAAATCATGTGCCCGATGAACTTTATGATTTTCTGTCAAGCAAATGGGAATTTGCACTTGCCATAGAAAGACAGATCAGGGAAGGAACTCTAGCCCAGGTAATACTTGAGCTCACCTCAAAACAAATAGCCAAATTCATTGAGGATTACAAAAGTAGGTTTGTTCCTAAACTCAGAGGCTATGTTGTTTTGAAAAATGACATTGAAGGTATAGTACAGCAAAGCACAAGGATTTGGAAGGAAATCTTTGGACTGGCCATTCTAAAAGATAAGAAATTTGGTGAAGGGACATCTAAGAAAAAGACAAAAGAAGTTGAAGTGAAGACTACCCCTGAGCCAAAGATAACTCAAGATCAAATTTCCATTGAACAGACAAGACCAAAGATGCATTAGATGCAACAAATTTTTTTGATCTGACTGCAGACAGTCCTATGGATTTTATAGTTGATGATCCAAGCAATTTGAATACCGAGGAACAAGAGATGCCAAGTGGTAAAGACATTGATTCACCTATTAAGGCAGCTGATACTAAAGAAGGGAAGACCACAACATCTGATGTGATAATTGAAGTTGCTAATGATCAAAAAAGTGAAGAGAACCAACAAATAAATGAACAAGAGGTAACTTCACAGAATCCACCTATTTTAGAGGTTGTGAAAATAGTTTTAGATAGTGGAATAGTGATAACAGATACTGCTAATAAGCCCAAAGAAGAAGAGGCAATGCAAGTGTTGGTTGATCTACCACACTCTGCATCATCCACTCCTAAAAGTCCTAAAACTGGTGGTATGCCCAATCCACAAAAAATATTGAAAGAATTAAAAGAGGCATTGGACATTGACACTGTCAAAGGAAAACATATTATGTTGCCGAGCATAAGTTCTCCAGAATTGAAGAAGAAGAAAATATTGAAGAAGAAGTCTCAGATTCTAGATGTAACATTAGATGAAGTCATTGTGATTCCACAATGGGAATCCCAATGAGTTAACTTTTGAACAAATAGGGACTCTTCAAGAATTACTTAAGAGGAAGAAGAGACAGGAAGAGTTGAAGATAGAATAGAAGAAAAATCAGGTGTTGCATGACATTAAAGACATATTTGTAAAGGCTTTTGACTTAGAGGATGAAATGCCTCAAGCTCCAATCATTGTTCAACTAGTCAACATTGTACAGAATGTAACTAATGAGGACATAGACAACAATCAAAAGCTTCTACAATGGTCTAGGAGAAGATTTGAGAGAAAAGTTCTAGAGAAAATCTCAAAAGAGATTGCCACAAAACAGGTTTAACTTTCTATTCTTGTAGAAACTTTAGAGAAAGTTACAACCAATGTTTATTCTTTGTACAGGAAATTATGTGATGTTGAATTTTTCACAAAGGATAATCTATAGCTTGTTGAGAAGCTACAGTTAGATTTGAGATCAGTTGGCACTACTTTGGGTAAAGATACTACCTCTAGTTCTTTACATCTTAATAAGTTGATAAATGCACAACGGAGAATAGCCGAGCTTATGGCTGAAGATGGTTGAATAAGGGCCAAATTGATAACTATTTAGACAATCATGTTGCCTCACTTGGAGGTAATATAGAAGCAACTTTCAATTGCAAAGGAATTATAATAGAACAGTGCAAATCTATTGACTGCAGAAAGTTTAGTGAGTCTAGCTACCAAGCTAGAAATAAAATTGGAAGTTATGAAGATTGCAAAGGAAAGTTGGGATACTACATTTGAATCCTCCTTGCAGCTTCATAAACAATTTTTGGATGAGTACAACTTAACCCCACCAGCAATCAGTGAAAAAAACAAGGGGGAAGTTGGTAAGGAAGTATGAAAGGATACAATATGATACATCAATACAGTATAGGTACACTTGTATATAATTTTTGAAGGCATGTAAACTTTTTGTATGAATTATTCTAAGTATATTCCTAGGGGGAGTACTTTGTATACTTAGGAAATATTTTTGATGAAATGAATGAAAGTAATGATAAGTGTTTTTGTCACTAATATCAAAGGGGGAGATTGTTAATCTCTAAGTTCTGTTGATGATTAGTGACCAACACTTAGTCATTCACTTAGGCAGTTTTTGTTGGCTATCACTGTGGCCAAGCTAAAACTATGCAAGGTCGAGCAACATTGTCAAGCAGTTTTCAGTTTGCCTAGTTACATTGTTGAGCCGAGTTACATTGCCGAGCTGAGTAATACACAGAGATGTTAAGTGTCGAGCGACAGACAAGTCAAGTGCCGAGCAGAACAATTTTTGTATACATGTCTGGAATGATTCAAACTTTGAGGATAAGTGATCTGGCTGACTTGTATAAGCTTTTTTTGGGCTGACTTATGTATGCATTTAATATTCTTCTACGGAGTTAGTTATGCATTTAATTGTTTTATCCTATGCATGACCTATTGTAAACATTAATTGTTATACCATCAAGGTATGGATATCAGATCTTGATCATTGATCTAGATCTCGCTATCAGACTTGAATGGATATATTAGATTGCTTCTAAACCCTATTTTGAAAGTGTGTAAGGAGAGAGTAGACAAATTTTCTAGTGACTGTATTTTGAAGTGAAATGCATAGAGGGTTATTTTGTTAAGAAGCAGAGATCAAGTAGAGTGAGAACACAGTGAACAACAAAGTAAAGTTATATTAGATTATGAGATCATAGCAAGTACTAGAAAGAGGAGATCTATCATTAGCATCAGAGTTCATAATGAAGGATCAATACTTGAGACATTCTAATCATTGTAATAGGTGAAAATCTCTTAACAGAGTGGTTCTAGCAAACCTTTCTTTATCTCCTAACAGAGTGCTTACTTTATTGTAAGTTCAAATCCTTTAACAGGGTAGATTGTAATGATCTTAAGCTCTTAACCAGTCAGACCTTTAACAGGGTAGATTACATATTATAATCAACATTTGTAACCTTAACAAGTACACTTTATTACTACAGTAGTGGAGAATTTTGTGGGTGTCATCCCCGCCCCAGTTTTACCTATTTGGGTTTCTAGGTTACCAAGTTATTGTGTTATGTGTTATTTATTTCATTGTGTGGATGCTATCTGAGATTACATTAGATTCATATATGTATGAATGTGGATCAGTTTGTTTTAAGTGTTTAAATTTGAAGATCTGATTCACCCCCCCCTCTCAGTATCTTGCTTTCCCATTATTGTATTTCCAAAAAAATCACCATCCTTTCCATACCATAAACTTTAATCAAATTTCCCATTCAAGTATTTGAATATCCTCTCAACAACAACAACATGTGATTCATTCAGTTCTACTTGAAATCTAGCAACAATGCAAACAATATTCATAATATGTGGTCTAGTTTGTGTCAAGTATATTATGCCACCAATCATAGATTTGTATCTTGTCTAATTAGCATTAGGTTTATCATCAGTATTTTTTAATTTGCAACCAGTAATCATAGGAATACCAATGGGTTTTAAATCATCCATACCAAATTTCTTCAACAGTTCTTTCGCATAGTTGGACTAAGATAATAAAATAAATTTATCAGTTTGTGTAATTTGTAGGCCAATAAAAATTTCATCTCACCTACCATGGACATCTCAAATTCTTTATGCATCTCATCAGCAAATTCCTTACTCAACTTGTCATTTCCACCACAAATACTTCAACAATTAAAATGTTATCATGATCAATTTTGAAGTCCAAATTACTATAAGCAGTACCTTTACTGAAACCAAGTGTCAGTAAATACTTATCTAACCTTGCATGTCAGGATCTAGGTTCTTATTTCAATCCATATAATGATTTCTTCAATCAGAAAACCATGACATCTTCATTGGTCAAAGGAAAACCATCATGATGCTTAATATAAACTTCCTCTTCCAATTCTCCATTCAAGAATGCAGACTTAACATCCATTTGATATGCCTTAAAATATTTGTAAGTAGCATACACAAGAAACATCCTAACAACTTCAATTCTATCAACAAGAGAAAAGATCTCCTCAAAGTCAATACCTTCCATTTGTGAGTATCCCTTGCAAACAAGTCTAGATTTGTTCTAAATCACTTCACCATCTTCATTCAATTTGTTTCTAAATACCCATTTAGCATCAATCATATTTTTGTCTTTAGGCTTGAGAATAAGAATCCATGTCTTATTCTTCTCAATTTGTTCCAATTCTTCTTCCATCGCTTTAACCCAATTGTCATCTTTGCATGCTTCATCAAAATCTTTAGGTTCAATCTTAGAAATCAAATAAATTTCAATTCTAGCAATTCTCCCTCTAGTCTGAACATCATTATTCCTATCACCAATAATCTAATTTTTTGAATGATTTAACTTTACATACCTTGGAGTCTTCAGATTTTCTCTTGTAGCAGACTCTTGTGTTTCCACTTCTTCCTCATTTGCAACTTCTTCATTCTGTTCTAGTGGTCCATTCTAATTATGATTTTGTGATTGCACAATTTGATTGTCTTCTTCATCATCTGATTCATATTTGCAAGATCTGATCTGTTTCTGATAATTCTCATCCTCTTTGAAATTTTTTACTTTCAATTGCCATTTTTAATATTTGTTTATAACATTTGTATGTTTTTATTTTAGTAGAATAACCAAGAAAAATTCCTTCATGACATCTAGGATCAAACTTTCCTAAGTCTTCATCTCTTCTAATATAGCATTTGCTTCCAAAAATTCTAAAATGTTTCAATGTAGGAATATGACCATACCAAAGTTCATAAGGTGTCTTACCAATTCCTTGCTTGATTTGAACTTGGTTCAATGTGTATATTGCAGTGCTAATAGATTCTCTCAAATAAATCTGTAGAACTTCTCCTTCAATCATCATAGTTCTAGCAGTGTCTAGAATAGTTCTATTTCTTCTCTCCGCAATTCCATTCTGTTGTGGGGTTCACGGAGCAGAAATATGTCTCTTTATTCCATGTTCTTCACAAAATTTGTTAAGCTTAGTAGAAGTTAAGTCTCCACCTCTGTCTGATCTCAAACATTTCAACTTCAATCTTTTTTCAGTCTCAACCATAGCTTTGAAAATATTGAATTTTTCAAAGACTTTAGACTTCTCTTTTAAAAATGTAACCCACATCATTCTAGAATAGTCATCAATAAATAAAATGAAATACCTATCCCCATAATAGCTTCGTGTTCTTGTAGGACCACATAAGTCAGTATGCACCAAATCTAGAATTCCACTTGAAGAATAATTCTTTCTCTTAAAAGTATACTTAGTCAACTTACCCAATTGAAATTCCTTACACATCACGTTAGTAGGTTTCATTAGTTTAGGTAGATCTCTAACAAATCTTGTAGTACTTATCTTCACAATGTTATCAAAGTTCACATGACAAAATATCTTGTGCCACAACCAACTGTCATCAATCTTAGCAATTAAGCATTTGTTCTTAGAATTTTTCAAATGAAATATATTATCTTTAGTCTTTCTCCCTAAGGCAATCTCAATTCCAGAGCTTCCAATAATCTTGCACATTCCATCATTTAATTGTGACTTGTAACCTTTATCAACTAGCTTCCCAACACTCAAAAGATTATATTTCAAACCTTCAACATATAGAACATCATTAGTGTTATTCTTACCATCAAATGTAATATAACCTCTCCCTATGATCATACAAGGAGTGTCATCACCAAATCTAACAATGCCACCATCATACCTTTCCAATTTCACAAATTTTTTTTTGTCTCCGGTCATGTGTTGTGAACATCCACTATCAATAACCCATTCATCATTCTTATCCACATCTGAAATTAAGACTTTCTCTTCATTCAAATTAGTAATTTCATCTTTTATAGAAATAAACACAATATCATCTTCACTCTTTTAGGATTCATCATAAGTGACACCTTCATCAACAACATAATAACACTTATGTTGATATTTAGACTTGAATTTCTTAGGCTTGTACTTAGGTTCTCTATAGGGACATCTTGAAGCAATATGACCAATCTTATTACATGCAAAACATTTCAAAGGTAACTTTCCTTGGTACTTACCAGATCCCTTAGGTAGTTTCTTTGCAATTAGGGCTTCAAGCTCATCAAGATTTATTTCTTCTTCTTCAATCTTTGTCCATTATTTAGCATATCTAGATATGTACTTAGATAAACTTTCTCTAGAATCGTATATTTGCTTATCCTTAGAAATAGTAGCTTTAAATGTAGTTTCAACTTTAGGAATATTATCTCCAAATTCTCTCATTTGAAAAGAAGATAACTTACCAATCATTTTATCTCTTGTCACATGTGCCACAGTTATGATTTCTTCAGTAGAAGAAACTTTGTGATTGTAAGTAGGAGGCAAGGATCTCAAAATATTGGAAATAATTTCTTCTTCATCCAAGGTTCCACCAGCGCATCTGATTGCACAAATTTTTTTGGTGATCTTATTCACATAGAAAGTAATGTTCTCATCTTCTCTCATCTTTAATCCTTCATACTTTCCTTTCAGACTTTGCAATTTATCTTGCTTCAGGAATATATCTCCTTCATGTAATGTCTCCATTTTTTTCCATGTTTGATGTGCAGACTATAATCCCATAACATTTGTATATTCTGGATCTGATAGGGAACTCAACAAGGCTTCTTTTGTTATCTCAATCGGGGGTCACGATGGGTGAGCGGGAGCATCCGGATTCAAATTTGAATTTGGGCGGTAGCATTTGGGAGGAGGTAGGATCCTCTAAGA
Organism: Thuja plicata; assembly: GCA_018584345.1. Lineage (NCBI taxonomy): Eukaryota > Viridiplantae > Streptophyta > Pinopsida > Cupressales > Cupressaceae > Thuja > Thuja plicata. The sequence goes on from MU225231.1 coordinate 30,403, forward strand.
ACTACAAGTGGGATGATGGAAAGGACATTGAGATCACGGGATTGGATCCTGATGCGGGACAGTCTCCTGAGGACCCAGGTGGGGGTCCCAGATCGGGCGCTGGGTTGGGGCAACCAAGGAAATGGGCGTCCCTTTTTGGCATCAAACCAATAGGTAAATCTTCTTTACCTCTGCTAAAGAATGTTTCTATACCTTCTCAAGGAAGCTTTGCTATTGAAATCCTAGACCAGACCATTGATTTTTCTATAGCAAGGATGAATAATTCGCTGGTTGGCAGATTTTTAGGAGTAAGACCTACCATCGAAGTGGTTAGGGCTTTTGTTTCCCAAAAATGGGTTTTGAAAGGGCAAGTAGAGGTGGTAGCAATGGCTAAGGGATGTATGTCATTTTTCTTCTCTTGTGAGGAAGATAGAATGAATATTCTATGCAGCGGGCCATGGTTGATTGGGAAAAATACTCTTATTCTCTAAAAATAGAGTCTGAATCTTGTTTTCGAGGAGGACACCGTTCGACAGGTCCCTGTTTGGATTAAGCTACATGGTCTACCTCTTGAATACTGGCTGGAAGACATATTTGTTGGGATAGCTAATTCATTTGGAGAAATTTTGTCTATAGATAATGTGACTGCGGCGAGATGGAGGCTTACCTATGCTCGAATCTATGTCGAGATAATGCAGATAAGGATATGCCAGAAAAAATAAGTCTTAAATCTAAGCTGGGTATGTGGGAAAAAACTATAGAATATGAAACCATACCCTTTGCGTGTTTCCATTGCAAAAAGGTGGGTCATTGGGCAAAGAAATGCCCGGAGAAAGTTATCCAGAAAAAGACTCAGAAATGGATTCCAGTAGGGAGAAAAACTAAAGAAGTCAGTAGTAAAGCCAGGGAAGGACAGCGAATAGAGCAAGAGAAATAGGAAATTAGTGTTAAGATGAAATGTACAAAGTCAATGATAGGTTTAGCTACCGAGGATCCTGAGAAATGGGGAAAAAAAGTTATGAATGAAAAAGGAAATGAAGCCCAAATGGAAGAAGGGGAGATAAAATAAAATGAAGTCCAAATGGAAGAAGGGGAGATAAAGGAAGATGATTCTAAGGGAAATGAAAATTTAGTAAGGAAAGAAACTGAAGAGGAGAAAAATGATTATCAAAAAGAAGGAAATCTTCAGATCGAAACCAAAAGTAAAACTGAGAAAAACAAGGAGAATTAGATAAAATGTGATCTGGAGCTGAAAGGTAGCCTAGAAAATTTAGAAGTGACCCCAAAGGGGGGAGGAAGAGATCCAGAGATTGCAACACCTAAGAGGGGGAACATAACGGAGGTAAATTAGATCATTGTAGGTACAGTTCTACCAAAATGGGGGGACGCTACAGAGATCACTCAAATCCTTGAAGGAGAGAAAAGTGATAGAGAAGACGAGAAAAATATTAAAGGAGACAAAAAAAAGGGAAGAAAGATAAAGAGGCGCAAAATAAAAAGGTTTCAACAGGAAGTAGTAAAAATGGAGATGTTGGAGCTAGATTAGCATCACCAGGGAGACCATCCAGCCAAAAGGTTAGAATCAAGGAGACCAAAAGGAACATTGCAGACGGTAGCTAGCGGATTCTAGAGGTAGGATCCTTTGTTAAATCATGAAGATTATTTCTTGGAATATAAGGGGTTTGAATAATCCCCATAAGTAGGATATAGTTAGGAACTTGATTAGGGATAATAGGCTTGATATTTTATTGATTCAAGAAACTAAGATGCTCAAAGAGAAAGTAGAAAAGCTTAGATTTTTCAAGAAGGGGATCATTTGTGGGGGTGATTCTAATGGTGCATCGGGGGGCATTGCTACTATATGGAATGAAGAAATTATAAAAGGTGACATCATTTTTCAAGGTGATAATGTGGTATGTATTAGGTTTAGACAGCTACAGGATAATACCTCTTGGGTCTTAACCAATATTTATGCTCCTAACACTAAAAAAGGGAGAGAAGTCTTTTGGCAAAATCTTTCATCATTGAGAAATTCTTTTGCCTCTGAGGAGTGGATTGTTATGGGGGATTTTAACACTCCTCTGAGAGAAAAGGAGAAATCTGGAGGCAGCTAATCTAACCTGGACAGCAGGATGGACCTTATGAACTTTGTTGATAATAATTATCTTCATGATATTGATTTACAGGGTATTGACTATACCTGGAGCAACAGAAGAGCAGGTGAGGAGTTGATACAAGTTAGGTTGGATAGGGATCTTGTTTCCAATGGTTGGTTTAATCATTACTACTGTTCATTAACGGCTCATATTAGGGTTGGATCGGATCATAATCCGATTTCCTTTCTTGCTGATCCTATTGTTAAAAAAAGAAACTCTCCTTTTAGATTTGAGAAAATGTGGACTCTTCATCCACAATTGGAACAAAGGATAGAGGAATGGTGGAACATTA
>MU225231.1:35217-69373 GCA_018584345.1 Thuja plicata
TCTTTTTTCAGATCTTTAATATTGAGTGGGTTTCCCCTAACAATTTAGAGAGTCTTTTTAAATCTTGGATATATCCCTCTAAGCATAAAACTATCATTCAGATGTGGAAGTTTGTCCTTCCACATGTTTGTTGGGGGGTTTGGAGGGAAAGAAATGATAGATTTTTCAGGGACAAAAGTACAAAGGAGAAGGAAGTCTTCTATAAGATTAAAAGAGGTATAAGAGAGAATGTTATGCTTCAGGATGAAGTTGCAGAATCCAAACAGGAGAATGATTTATCAATGCTTAAAAATTGGAATTTTTTTGGTAAACCTAACAATAAGATTAATAAAGATAAAAGAGAGGATGCTAGATGGGACTGTCCCCCTAAGGACTGGCAGAAAGTTAATTTTGATGGGGCCTCTAAGGGAAACCCAGGGGTAGCTAGTTGTGGTATTGTCATCAGAAACGAAAATGGTGTGTGTATTGGCATTAAAACTATTCCTATTGGTCATCAAACTAATCATATTGCTGAAGCATGTGCGGCTCTCCAAGGCATAATTTTTGCTAAAGAGAAAGGTTGTACTAAATTTTGGGTTGAAGGGGATTCTCTCAATATTATTAACTGCTTAAATAATGAGATTCCCGCGTCATGGACTATATGCAATATAATTCAAAAAGCCAGGGAGATAATTAAATCTTTTGAGTTATGAATAATAACTCATAATTATTGCGAAGCTAATAGTGTTTCTGACTGGGTGGCAAATCATGCTTGCAAAAGTGATGAGGTGGATCAATGGAATGATGGAAATGACATGCCAATTGAAGTAAAATTAATGCTCGAGGACGAGTGTCTGAGGAGTCGTCAGAAAATCATCATTAATGGTAAGTTATTTTAATATCATTTATAATCAGGTGATGTGTCATAATGGCCTTCAAAGGCGAAAGTATAATGCAATGATTTTGAGTTGGAGTCGGCACGCTTTCTGGTCTTTTTTGGCTCTCGAAAATCTCATTTTGGAATTATTTGTAGCGCTAAGAAAAAACTTACCGAAATTACAGAGAAGAGATGGGAGGCAATAAGAAGAGAATTGAACCAGTTAGTTGCAGTCATTGGAAAAAAAGTAAGGATGTGTGGAAGATTGTGAAAGAGGGAGGCCTTGTTGTTTATTTGGAGCAGCTCATCAGCGTCAAAGCGTATTGTGGTCATGCGCAAATTTTAATGGATAAACTAGACAGGATTAATAAGGATAAAGATAGCAGTATAGTGGAGACTATGGGCCCGGGATTGCGTACTAGAGCCAGTGCCAAGAAAAAGAGTCCTAAGGAGGATAAAGAAACAGAGGAGCTCAAGTCCTTGGTCAATAATATGCAGATCATGGTCCTCGAAGCTGAGGAGCTGGTGAAGGAGATGTAGTTGTTTCTTTTGCTGTCCTGGTTGGGTTTTTTGCTGTCCCTGCTGTCTTCTGTTGTTTCTTTGGGAATTTTTTTGTTCGGGATGCTGCTTTTATGTTCCTTTCTTTTATGGTGCTCAGGCATAGTTGTTTCTGCTTTACTTTGTTTATATCTCTTTGTACTCTAGGTTGCAGGACCTTGTAAAACCTGTTGAGCTCTTTGTTTTTTGTAAATGTTTCGTGTCCTTGTAAAGCCTATTTTTACTTAATCAGAACAAGGCTTCTTTTGTTCACATTGTACTCAAATTCTTTCTTCTCATTAGGATTCGCAGTAGAAAGATCTGTAGGAGGATTTTAGTTCTTCTTTGTAACATCTCAATGTTCTTCACTAATAAATCTCAAGTGTATAATAATCTGGTCCTTCGATATAGCATAGTTTGTTCCATCAAATATCAGACTCTCTTTCTTAAAATTCAACATCCTATATCTCCTCCATTGGTTAAGCTTCAAAAAGAGGACACTAGATCTTATACCAATTGTTAGAATTAATGTAACACACACAACTAAGATGGGGATGAATCAATTGTATCTAAAAACTCAAGATCTTTAACCAAATTACCAACTTAATCTTAGATTGAAATGATAAAAATGAATGCAAGAACATAACATAGTAATCAACATATAACACCAAGATTTTTGACATGGAAACCATGTTAGGGGAAAAACACAGTGGGGATAAAACCCACAAGATGAATGTACTATGTTAAAAGCACTATACCCTATCAGAAGTATTACAAAGGGGAATGTACATGCATTCAAGCACATTGCCTAGAGTTCACTGTTCAAATACACTAAGGGCTTCAACCCAAAGGAAGGCTTGTTGCCTTACAAAAATCTCTGATCTCAAATCATAAAGGACATACTATCCAAACTCATGAACTGACAAACAACATCTCTGATATGCCAAAACATTTCCAATGAAGTACATAAATTCTCTATCTCAATTTCATATTCCACTCATATCTCTTCGCTCAGCATCTTACATTCTCTTCCACACATTCAAAATTACAAATGATTACATATTTATATACATTACATCAATTTATCTCAACTAGGTCGGCTACAGACCTAATTACAAAATATTAATTCAATACAAGTCAATACATAATGTGATCCATTGAATGTTGGATAAGACATAGAAATGATCCATAACAAAATCCTCCAACATGCTCCAGATCCATAAATTAAAACACGATCCTTCGCAACATGCTACGCCACCTGTAGACACCTAAAACTGGGTAGGTGTTCTCTAATCAAGCAAATATGCAATTCTCAGCAAAATGCTCTAAATCTCCTCAAAATGGATCAAATCATTCAAATAGACATTTGTTAAATCAAATTGGGATAAAATCAAATTAAATCAGGATTAATTAACAAATGATATCAAATGATTAAATATAAACCTAAAGGGATTAATCAAACTATATAATTGATTTTAATCAATTAATTGTATAGTTTAAATCAAAAATAAAATTGAACCTATTCCCCTACATGGCTAAATTAATTAATTGATTGAATTTAATAAATCCTAATATCTTTCAACATGAATTTGAGGAACCAATGAGAATTTAGAAAAGAAAATCACATGGATCACTCCAGATTTGCAATCTCAATCACTCATTTTGAACTTTCAATCTCAATCACTCAAATTTGTCTCTTTGTCCCAACCTTTGAGACAAGCATTTAAATTTTCCCCCCATTTGAAAGAATTTGAAAGCCTCTCACTCAACCAAGGCTTAATCATGATCAATTGACTCTACCCCCTACACTTGGGAAAATCCTATAAATACAAGCCATTTTGCAAGCATAATCATATCCTAGAAATTTGAATGTAAAGCAACTAGACTATAGCCATTTTCATAGCATATCAAAGAAATTGAGAGCATAATTGATCATTTTTCATAGCAATTGAGAGCATTTGAGTTCATAATTTGAAGCAATTGAGAGAATTTGAGAGTTAGATTGACATATCTTTATCATATTTCTCATTCTAGGACTGTCATTACTAGAGATTAAGGCTAAGAGCTCTATTAACATGCTTAGATAGAGAGCTGTGGGATGATTATTGATTTATTTTTAATTCATAGTTTAAATTGACTTTATTATTCCATAAGATTGCTCATAAATAAACTAATCTCATGAAGGTGTATTTCATTCACACACAAATGGCGCCCACCGTGGGGCTTCTAGCCTCAAATCATCATTTTATTCTAAATTTTGTGTGTTTTTCCTTCATTTTGTGCTAACTTTGCAGATTATAAGTCAAATGACGCCTACGAGCAAAACAGTGACGCCTGCAAGCAATCAAACGACACCTATAGAATTCCTTCTATTTCTTGTCTAATTCTTGTCACACCTGTCAGATAAAGTATGCTGACATTGCACGTAAAGTACCGCCTGTCAACTTTCTTTTACCGCCTATGATCTTTTGTGTTTTGCATTTAATCAGCTTTAAAACACCTGTGATTTTTCATTTAACACTTGTAATTTTTTAAGTAATGCCTAATTCACTGCAAAGTAACACCTAGATTACTGCAAATAAACACTTAACACACTGTAAAATCATGCCTAATAGTTGTACAATGACGCATACTTCTGTTTGTGTTTTATTGCTTTCAGATTGATAAATTCAGTTTGCTAACTCTCTATTTTTGTATTTTCTGCAGATGAACATACATTTGAAGGTACAAAAACCCGAATTGAAGGTCACAAGGCCAAGCAAGGAGGTAAGGTTCCAAAACAAGTACTTAAAGAAAATTCATAGTGCTTTAATTTTTGAGGATTTAGAAAAAGAGAAGGAATTGTATGAGCATTACATTAAAATTAGTAGTGCTTATAAGAAAAAATTTCCATCTCTTAATTGATTTTATGCATTAAGTCCTTAAATTATTTTTTGCAAAATTTGGCTAAGGAACTTAATTGCATTTTCAATTCCAATTTAAGGTTTTCTTCACTTTGTTTGGTTAGGTTGGAATAACTTTGTTGGAGGATACGGAGAGGGAATGATCGCCACTAGGTGAGTGAGCAAAAACAAGCAAAAAAACCTTAAAAAAGCGTGTAGCCTTTGCTAGCATTGAAAAGAGGTATTTTTCATATCAAGCTTTCTTTCTTTAAATTGTGGCATTTCTTTGATATCTAGCTTAATAGGGACACCCTATTATTGTCCATTCCAAACAAAACATTAGGTATATGCTCTCAACTTTTCAAAGTTGATCAAAAAGCCAAAAGTGTTGCATTTGGGTGGTAGAAAGAAAGGGAGGAAATTGAACCAAACATTTCATATTTTAAGAACCTCCTTGTCAAGAGGTTGAAAATGAACATATGTGTTTGAATTTTGTGGAATTTAAGGGAAGAAATAGGGATATGCTCTTCACTCTTTGAGTGAATCAAACTCCCAAACTTGTTTAACTTAGTTCAATTTTTTCTTTCTTATATACATGTTAGATAAATTAGAGACTTAAAGGGCCTGCCTCCTGAGTACATCCTTAAGAGGACGGTGAGAGGGAACGACCCAAAGTGGGAGACACTCACTTTAGCCATGAGACTATCCGACCCACTATAAAAAAAAAATGCACTCTTCCTTAACGGGTCGTAGTGACTAAATTGTGTTAAGTATCTTCACTTCCTCTAGTAGTCCTTCGAGATTGTGCAAAATCATACTTTTGTGCATGTGGGAAGCCCGCAAGGGGGTATAAGAACTTTTCATAGTTTAGAACGGAGGTTTTAATTAAAACCTTGATAAGTAGCAAGATACCTTTTAGAGCCACATTGTTTAAAAGCCAAATCTGACTCTAGGTAGATAGTTTGGAAGATATTCTTATTCAAGACCCATTAAAATGACTGAGAACATGCACTTAGTGTGTTTTAGGGTTATGATGGAAACTTGATGTGTGTGTTATGTTTGTATCTACATGTTCAAGAAATAATACCATTTGACAAATTTGATCACAGACTTAATCTTTTTAAAACCCTAAAAACTATGAAAAATAAACCCGATCTGCAAAGTGCCATGTACAGAAGTTTAAATACCGCCTGAAATACTTTGTGTGATGCCTATAAATTGAAACAATGCCTTTCATGATGGAAAAAACACTTAACTCACTAGAAACTAACGCTTGAAAACTTTTAAAAACTGCCTACAAACGGCCAAATGCTGCCTGTAAACTGTAGAGTGTCGCATACAAATTTTCCAGTAAGCACCTATACAGTGCAAAGTCATGCCTAAACCAAAGGAAAGTGACACCTAAAAATAGAAAAAGGTAAACAAAGGATATTTCAAGAGGGCTTGGACAAAATTTTATAACTTTTTCAGATACCCTTTTCGGAGTTCTCTGTGGTGGTAACCCTAACTGGTTAAAATCCTTACATCATATTAAAGTTTCAAAATTGCAAAAGGATTTAGGGTTTTCTTGTCAATTTGCAATCAATCACATTAATGTCGACCTTTACTAGGTCACATTACATCAGTAATAACATGTTACCAAATGGGACTTACCTTTGTCAATCAGTTTCATTTTCAAGCCGAGATCCCTTTGTAGCTCCTTTACCCATTGAAGGACAAAAAGAAGAAGAGCCACCAAACATGGCCATGCCTTTGGGAAATATGAATGATTTGAATAATCATGAGGCATATAAAAACCAAAACTAGGGTCTAGGTGGAAGGGAAGAAAGACATGAGGAGATATACCAAGAAGATCCGCTTTTTAATGGTGGCCATGAACAAGAAGATGAAGAACCCACGGAGGAAAGAGTCAATGAGGCCTTACAAAACTACCTCTTTATGAATTTCATGGGGAAGATCCTAGAAAAGGATAGAGAAAAATACTTCTTTGACCTAGCCCAAGTAGGGGTTCAATTACCCCATGATTATGATGTTTATAAGTTGAAGAAGAAAGAAGAAGATGATCCCATGGCTATGATGAACAAACAATTTAAGTTGTTTCAAGATCAATTTGACAATATGAAACAAGTAGGGGCTCCTATAACCTTCTATATCGAAGCTCTATGTCCATTTTCGTTGATAAAAATTTAATTATGGTACCATTTCCCCCAAATGCAATTTTTCCTAAGTATGATAAATGCAAAGGAATATCTGATCCTCATGATCACCTAAGGGGATTTTGTGCATTGATCTTGGAGTTCATGCAAGATACAACATATTTAATGAGACTTTTTCAAAGCAGTTTAGGAGGAACAACTATGGAGTGGTTTTCAAAACCACCCTCTAGTATTCGCACATTTGAAGAGTTGGCTTCCAATTTTGTGACCCATTACTCCTTGTAAGATAAGAAATATGGTGTTTTAGTTTGTTATTATTTTATCTTACATTTAAAGGATTGTTTTGAAATGTAATGTATTTGAAATGTAGAGGGTAAATAAGATGATCCCCTTTTATCCTTAGATATACAAATGAAGGATCCAAATTGATTAACCCAAAGGAAGGACCAATGCATAAATGAATCAATCATTTGAAAATAAGAGCAAAGAGGAAGATCTTAAATACCTGTTTATTTATTTGAATGTGTGATAGGTTTAGATAGCTTAAGAAATTTAATTGAATTGAATAGAAGAAAAGTACTAACCTTGAAATGTTGCAGATCTGAAGGATGCTATTTTTGGGGGTCTGCGCTCAATTTATAGAAAATCTGAGACTGAATCTAGAATAGAAACGCAGAGACAAACAAAACCCAGAAATCTTTTTCTATTCTGACACAACTCTGATTTGCACCCTCAAGTCAATGTCACCATTGACCCAAAAAAAATTATTCTGACCTAGGGAAGAATCGACCTAAAAAGTCTCCGATAGGAAATCTATTTTTGGATCTCGAAAGTTTGCCAAAAAGGGTATCCGAATCTGCACTCAGATCTGCTATTCTAAACATGTACCTACAAGAAAAGTGGATTTGTTTGTTGGAGGGGAGGGGTTTGCCTTGGTCAAACCCTAGTTTTGGAATTAACCTCAAAGTATAATTGAAATTGCATAAGTAAAACAAAGTAAATGAACAAATTCACCTTGCTTGTAGAAGTCCTTGTGGCGGATTCAAATCCGTGAATCCACAAGTATGTATGCACCAAAAAGGATGTAGAATTTAGAATGTAGGATGTCTTCAATCAATTGCTTGTAGATCTTTGACACCAATCTTGAATGGGTTTTTGGAATAGGAAGAGGCTTGGAGGAATCTGGATGGAGAAATCTTCAACAAGAGGGCTCCATGGAGCTTGAATCCTTCAATGGCCACCAATGGATCTCCTTGATGAAAAGAAGTGTTTGAGAAGTGCTTGAGAATGGATGAATGCTTCAATGGCTACTTGGCTTGCTTCAAATCTTGCTTCTTCACCTTTGGATTTCACTCTTCAAGTCTTGAAAGTTGATGATCATGATTAGTCTTGGATTCTTAGAGAAAATGAGAGGAGAAAGCTTCCTTTTATATGAAACTAGGGCACAATATTCTAGAGAGGCCGACATAGGATAATTAAATTCCAATTAGACCCATACCCATAGAAGAGGACCTATATTAAATATAATTTAATATTTGTTGTTCTGAAGACTGAAACAGTTGACCCGAAAGTGGGAATTAACTTTTTCCAAAGCCCGACATCTGGAAACCCTAAAATTCTAGAATTTGAACCCTAGGCTTGAAAAAGGTTGATTCTGACCTAGGTCAAGGTCGAGGTCGACCTTGACCCAAAAAGGTTGACCTTGACCCTGAGGTCAAAGTCCTATTTTTTCAGTTTGGGGTGTCATAAATAGGCTAGAAAAATTAGAAATGGGGCAGAACATGGGGATAAAGCCAGATCTAAGTCAGGGACCCATTCAAGGTGCTTGACATGACCCCAAACCACTTAATCAAAATTCTAAACTAGTTTAAAATGGAAGTGATTCCATTTTCTAACTATACATTTAGCCCCCACTTTAGCAAGAGTATGGACTCGACCCAAACTCTTGGTAAAGGAGATCATAAAGAACAGATAATCTTATTGAAATCAAAAGGGATAAAGGAATCCTCAAGCCCCCAGGGACTTAAGTCTTTATCAACCCTAAGATCATGATAAGAGAGACATAACCAATTAAGGAGAAAGAGAGAGAGGGTGTGGTTACCTCGCCCAATGAGAAATTATGTCCCATTGTGAACCACACAAGGAAACAGTGCAACTAGAAAGATGGAGTTGAATTGCCTAGTGAATGTGGCTACTCACTAGTCAACCCATCAGGGAGATCTATTCTTAAGGACACCTTCCGACCTTAAGGGATCAAAACATTGTAAATTGGAACTGGAGGGATCAAGAGATTTGTGTAAATTTAAATTGGAGGGATCAAGAGATCCTATAAAGTAAAATATCCATGCTTTAAGGATTAGTCTTTAATCCATAAAGGGAAAAAGTTTTAAGTTTTGAAAATATTTTGAAAGTGCGTGTGTGCAAAAAGTGAGTAGAGCATATGCCCCCACATTAAATTCATTGCTAACACTTTAACATGAGCAATGAATTTGACGGAAACATAAAAAACTCTATTGATTACATTTCCACTACAAGATGCCCCCAAACAAAGACAAATCAAGGGAAATACCACACAAACATAAAAAGAACACAGAACGGATCTACCTACTGTGGGGTCAATATGATCATAGGATAACATGTATATATAGATATGATATTATTGCAAATGAATTGAAAAATTCCCTAGAGAAAGTAGAACCACAATCACAATGGAGGAAAGAAATCTCAAGAGTTACGAAGAAGAGTCTTTTCGGACCACAACATGGAGACCAAAAAGAATCAGTGCTACCACGTCGTAGATCCAAGCAGACTACATAAGGAAAACATTTACGAACAATAGCACAAGTACAACATTACATGAAAACTACATATAGAAGAGTAAAGATACATATAGAGGAATTATACAATAGGTTTGATTCCTTTATCACCTTGCACCAACAAAGTAACAAGGGTTGTATAAAAGAGTCTAACAAACATTTAGCAAACACATTACAGGAGAAGCACAATACAGTATGAAAACACAAAAAGGGCTACCATGAAGGATAAGCCAATCAAGTGTATCACCTACTCTCCCCATCTCTATTTATATCATTTAGTTCCAGGCGGGCAACTCACAAGAGGGACTATATCCAATACAGTAGGAATAATAGCCAGTTCCAAACAAGGATCTTCTTGAGAATCATGTTGCTTGATACTAGGTGTAATTGTCAATTGAGTTGAAAGCATATGAGGTAAATTAGTATCAAGATCAACGGTCTCATATTCATCACTGAGATAAATAGGATCATCAAGAGTATCCTCCTCATCAAGATTAGTTAAAATATGATCTAAGATGTGAATAGGATCATCATACTCATTCATCTTAACATCATTATGAATATTAACTTCTTTCAACACATCAGGCATAGGTTGGTCAAAAGAAGATAAAGATTTCAAAGAATAGAAGCACAGGCCCTAGCATTAGCTCTACACTTCTTACGACGTTCATTAGAAGATTTATTATGTTTTTCTTTGTTTGACACATGTGGAGAACTAGGAGGAATAACAACTGGTTCCTTCACAGGTTCTGTAGGAGGGTTGGTAGGATTTGTAGTAGGTTGAGAAATGACAGTGGGAAGTTGAGTAATATAGATAGTAGTAATGGATAAAGGAGGTATAGAAGGAGTGGGCAAAAGACCACGGTTAAGATCTCTCCGAGGCATGCTTAACTCGACAATCTTGTGATATTTATAGGCTTGATATGAACAAAAAAGGTTGTCAGGGCAAGGAGGACAAGAATTAGGTAATGAAGGCCAAAATAAATCAAGAGTAGCACAATCTCTAGGCCTAGAAGGTTGATACAAACTATGATTAATCATTTTTACTTCTCCATTATGAATGAACTTAAGACATTTATGAATAGGAGAAGAAATAGCATGCATAGAAGTTATCCAAGGTAAACCAAATTTGACTTGGAATTGATCAGAAGTAGGAATGACAATGAAGGTAGTATCTACAACCTTACCATAGAGTTTAACAGGCAAGTTAATAGAACCAAGTGCAGGATAGAGAAAACCATTACAAGTTTGGATCCATGCATCTGATGGATCATAACAATCACGTTGTAGGTTTTTCTTAAAAATATTTTCCTCAGTAATGACATTTATTAAAGATGTGGGATCAAAAAGACAACCACGTGTAGGTATCTTAGAAATCCTAGCATAGATATAAAGGGGACCATCCGGAGCTTTAATAATCTCAAAATCATCAAAGGTAATTGAAAGTTCCTGAGATCGCTTATCTTTAGTTTGTTTCTGAGGTTTAAGTGGAACTTGAAATTGAGGTGGAGGTGAAGGATCTTGAACAGTAGGTTGAGATGAAACAATGCACTCCACATGATTAATAATGTGATTAAGATCATCCATCTTCAAATCATAAACAATATCCACAGAAGATGGTTGAGTGATGGTATTAGTATCATGTGTACATAGAGGATTCGTATAGATTTTAAGGTTTTGATTAGGATGAGAGACGAATTTATTCTCATTACCATCAAAATTATCAACAGATAGATCATTAGAATCAATTAAGTCTTGAACTTTATGCTTTAGAGAATAATAGTTTTCAGTATCATGGCCATTTTGGCGATGATATTGGCAAAAAGATTTAGAATCAAAGAATTTTGAAGCTATTGTAGTAGGAAGGAGAGGTTTAATAGGAGGCAAGGTAATAATATTATCACTTAACAACCTACTCATAATAGAATGTAAAGATTCAGAGAGAGGAGTAAACATATGATTCATACAGAAAGCAGTGGATGCAGAAGTGGCATTGTGGGATGCAACAACAACTTGATCAGCAACCACATTTGTCTATTTATTAATCTTGATATAGTTGTTAGGTTTCTAAAACTTATTAGGATTAGGAGAAGTATCACTCTTATCAACTAGAACAGGAGCCATTGGAGTGTTGCTCTCAAATTAACTCACTTGTAATTGATAATGATGAAGTGTTGCACAAAGTTGTTGAAAAGAGATTAATTCAGTAAGAAAAATCTTATCTCTAATATCCTTTTGAAAATTTGAAATAAACATATGTTAAATATCAATATCAAGAGTAGGATAAGGAATCTGAGCATACAAATGCTTAAATCTACCAATAAAATCAGTCAATTTTTCCTTAATGTTTTGTTTACAATGCATTAAATCAGTTAAGGAAACTTGTGGACCAATGTTATTTTGAAATTGTTGAATGAAGGTATTAGCAAGTTTAGGAAAAGAATCAATAGAATAAGGAGGTAAAGAACAATACCATTGCAAGGCCTTATCACGAAAAAGTTCTAGCAAATAGTTTAGCTAAAATCCTATGGTCATGAGCATAATCACTACAAAGGATTTGAAATGTTTTAACATGAGTAACAGGATCACCTTTACCATTATAATTCTCAAGACAAGGCATATCAACTTGTTGAGGAATAGTAGCACAGATAATGTCTAAGGATAAAGTACTACCCATGTCACATGTAGGAATGCTAAACTTGGATTGAGTTAAGGATGCAAGTTGTTGTTGTAAAGATGATACAATTTGAGCCAAACTAATAATTGTGGAATCATTAGAAGACATAGGTGGCATAGAAATATTAGGAACACTAGGAAAAGTGTAGGAAGCAGTAGGAATGGAAGACACAACTGGTGGAACACTTGGAACCATAGTTGGAAGGGGATTTGAATAAGTAAAAGGTACACTATGATATGCAGGTTGTGAGGTAGGTAGAGATACCAGTGGAACACTCATAGCAATAGATGAAAGTGGGAGAGATTTAGTCATCAAAGGAGGAGTATAAGTAGGAATGCTAGGTAAAGGAACAGAAGAAGGTTCCTCACTAGTGACAAGAGGAGTAAATCCTAAATCTTGAACCTCTTGTGCTAAAGGTTTAACATTCAAATGCACAATATGAGTGATACCACACAAGAGATTAATACCTTGATCACTATCACGAAGGAATTTCTTAAGAGCCTCTATAGCTTGGATATAATCTTGATTATGGTTTTCTTGAATAAGCCAATTTCTCATTTTATCAAGTTCGGTTGAAAGTTTTTGCATTTGTTCAGGAGGAACTCTTAAAGCATCATCCTCATCATGAGATGAGTGAGAAGAGTTATGCTCCATAGAAGGATTGGAATCATGAGTGATCAATTTGTCATCCAAGATCCTAAGGAAAGGAGAGGAAGACTCGGGATCAAAGGAACCCATAAGTCTACGACTTCTTCTAACCAGGATACTATAAGTAGGACTAGAAGTGGTAAAGCTCATACACCAATGCAATGCAAATGAACTAATTTTAGGAAACAAAGATTTTGGTTTTTAAATGTAAATGAAAGAACACAAAAGAAATATAATCTAATATGCATGCAAGATCTAACATAAAAGATGTAAATCTAACACCAAAAAGAAAGAGTTGTCTATCATGGGTTCACCAAAATGTAAGATAAGAAATATGGTGTTTTAGTTTGTTATTATTTTATCTTACATTTAAAGGATTGTTTTGAAATGTAATGTATTTGAAATGTAGGGGGTAAATAAGATGCTCCCCTTTTATCCTTAGATATACAAATGAAGGATCCAAATTGATTAACCCAAAGGAAGGATCAATGCATAAATGAATCAATTATTTGAAAATAAGAGCAAAGAGGAACATCTTAAATACCCATTTATTTATTTGAATGTATGATAGGTTTAGATAGCTTAAGAACTTTAATTGAATTGAATAGGAGAAAAGTACTAACCTTGAAATGTTACAGATCTGAAGAATGTTGTTTTCAGGGCTCTGTACTCATTTTCTAGAAAATTTGAGACCAAATATGGAATAGAAACATAGAGACAAACAAAACCCAGAAATATTTTTCTATTCTAACATAGTTTTGATTTGCACCCTCAAGTCAATGTCACCATTGACCCATAATTTTTTATTTTGACCTAGGGCAGAATCGACGTAAAAATTCTCTGATAGGAAATCTATTTTTGGATCTCAAAAATTTCCAAAAAGGGCATCTGAATCTACACTCAGATCTGTTGTTCCGAACCTGTACCTACAAGAAAAATGGATTTGTTTGTTGGGGGAGGGGTTTGCCTTGGTCAAACCCCAATTTTGGAATTAACCTCAAAGTATAATTGAAATTGCATAAGTAAAACAAAGTAAATGAACAAATTCACCTTGCTTGTAGAAGTCCTTGTGGCGGATTCAAATTCATGAATCCACAAGTATGTATGCACCAAAAATGATGTAGAATGTATAATGTAGGATGTAGGATGTCTTTAATCAATTTCTTGTAGATATTCAACACCAATCTTGAATGGGTTTTTGGAATAGGAAGAGGCTTGGAGGAATGTGGATGGAGAAATCTTCAACAAGAGGGCTCCATGGAGCTTGAATCCTTCAATGGCCACCAATGGATCTCCTTGATGAAAAGAAGTGCTTGAGAAGTGCTTGAGAATGGATGAATGCTTCAATGGCTACTTGTCTTGCTTCAAATCTTGCTTCTTCACCTTTGGATTTCACTCTTCAAGTCTTGAAAGTTGATGATCATGATTAGTCTTGGATTCTTAGAGAAAATGAGAGGAGAAAGCTTCCTTTTATATGAAACTAGGGTACACTCTTCTAGAGAGGCTAAAATAGGAGAATTAAATTCCAATTAGACCCATACCCATAGAACAGGACCTATATTAAATATAATTTAAGATTTGTTGTTCCGAAGACTGAAACAGCCGACCCGGAAGCGGGAATTAACTTTTTCCAAAGCCCAACATCTGGAAACCCTGAAATTATAGAATTTGAACCCTGGGCCTGAAAAAGGTTGATTGTGACCTAGGTCAAGGTCGAGGTTGACCTTGACCCAAAAAGGTAGACCTTGACCTTGAGGTCAAAGTCCTAGTTTTTTAGTCTGGGGTGTCAGAAATAGGCTGGAAAAAGTGGAAATGGGGCAGAACAGGGGGATAAAGCTAGATCCAAGTCAGGGACCCATTCAAGGTGCTTGACATGACCCCAAACCACTTACTCGGAAGGCTAAACCAGTCTACAATGGAAGTGCTTCCATTTTCTGACTATACACTCCTATAACATTAAGCATGAGGTCGGCATGATAAATTTATGTAATACCAAGCAATGCGATGGAGAGGGATTCCTTTTGTTCCTACAATGATGGAGAGCGGTGTTTGCATGATACCCTTGAAGTGTGCCTAAAAAGGAAAAAATGGACATCTTTGTTAATAGATTGAACATGGAGATGAACTATCGGTTGAGGTTACAATTCCCATGTTCATTACAAGACCTAATTGAGAATGGTGTTACCATGGAAGAGGTTTTTTTGAAAAGTGGAGAGATAAAAATTTACAAGGAAAATAAGAATTCCACTAATCACAATACCTCCAATAATTACAACAACAAAAATAACAAAGCTCCTCCCAACAACAACCGGTTTTGGGTCAAGAATAATAACAAGGGTTTGGTGAATGATGGGTTTGTGGAGGAAAACAACCTAAAGGCTACTCCCTTCAATCTTACAAGAAGTTCAAATCAAGGTAATAATGTGAATCAAGCTCCCAAGGTTCCATTCAACAATAACAATAACTTTGGAAATAATAAAATGGCTAACAAGCCTAAACCCTTCTTTGCTCCAACACCTAGAAGGAAGTTTACATCTTTGGGAAAACCTCTTGAAAATGCATTGCGAACCCTTATTTCCAACAAGATTATTGATTTAATCGAAGCTAAACCTTTTGATCCACCTATAAAGCCACCATGGTGGAATGCAACAAACAAGTGTGAATATCATCGCAATAGGGGGCACAAAATAAATGATTGCATGCGCCTAAGACATGTGGTGCACAATTTAATTGATAATGGTGTTATTAAAGTGGATGGGCCCCAAAACAATGAGGATCATATGGCCTTCAAAACACCTTTCTTTAATCATGAAAAAGGTGAGTCTTCAAATTCAAACAACAATGGTAATAATTCCAAAGGCAACAACAATGTTAACTTTGCTCATCACTATGACAATATTATGAATACTTTATCCGGACATGAGAATGTTGTTAATGTTGTGGTGATAAAGGAACAACCTAAAAATGAGACTTCTAATGCTATCACTAGGGGGAAAACATCAAGGATTACCCTAAAAGGGGGTGCTCCTAAACCTATTGGTCCTATATAATCAATTATTTTGGCTAAACAAACATCTACTACAACAAAGCCCTATAGTTTGGTTAATCAATTGCAAAAGGCTCTAGCACAAATGTCTATTTTGGAGTTATTAAAACTTTCTCCCAATCACAAAGAGATCTTGGAAAATCCCTAGTGGAGACTAATGTTCCTATAAAATTGGAGGAAGATAAGTTTCAAAACATGGTAGGACATCCTATTGCACCACATTGCCTTTTATTTTCAGAACAAGATGATATGTCTATTACTCATCCTCAAAATTTTCCTTTGCATATAAAAGTCTTAATCCAAAGACATAGGGTCAAGAGAGTCCTCATTGATGGAGGAGCGGGTCTTAACATTTGTAATTTGAACCTTGTCAAGTCTTTAGGGTTAGCCAAATCATCTATTGATCCTAAAAAGTAGATTATTATCAAGGCTTATGATGAGGAGGAAACATCTTTGAAAGGAATGATAATTCTACCCATTCAAGTTGGACCTATCAAGAAAGAAACCATATGTCAAGTCCTTGACATGAAGTTAACTTATAATATTTTATTGGGAAGGCCATGGATTCATGAGATGCAAGTGGTACCTTCCACCTATCATCAGTGTATTAAATTTCCATACTTGGGTGAAGAAATCACAATTGAAGGAGATTCTAATCCCTTTCAATATTGCAATACATTGAAACCTAGTCATGAGCTATTTATTCCACATAATAGGAGAGGAATCATTCCTAATGTCATCATTGAATAAAAAAAAGAGGAAGGTCCTAAGTTGACATCAAATGCTACATCTACTTCACATTCAAATCAAACTAACTCATCTACATCAACTAAGGGAAAGGAGAAAGTTGGTTGTGAAGGTCAAAGTTCCAATGATAATTTAGTAGAAATTTTGAAACCTTCCACACCAAAGGTAGAAATTTTGAAACCTTCCAAGGATGAGAGAGAACAAATCAAGAAGGATCACTACCAAAATATGAGTTAAATGATGCATAAGTTTGAAAAGAAATGTAGAATCAATTCAAAAGGAGTAGGGGAATATTTTGTTTCCCTATTTGATTTACCAACTTCTCCTAAGACACATGGGAAAGACTCAAGTACTCATCAACCTCACAAATACAACTCATTTTTTAAGAGAGAGTGATAAATCAGCCCCAGAAAAGGAGGACAGTGAATTTTTACAATGGCTCTACAAAGAGGAGGATACTTCAAATAATCCCATGGAAAGAGTGCAACACATCAATATCCAAACCGATCAATATGGAAAGGGATTTAAATTTATGAAAAAAATGGGATACAAGGGAAGAGGACCCTTAGGAATCAGGAATAGAGGGTTGCTAGAACCTATTGAACCTCCTTGAAGGTCAAAGGATGAGAAATCCGGAATAGGGTATCAAGACAAAGGAGAGAGTTCAAGTCCTATGCATGATTCATGAGCATGTACACATGGTAGGATCTGAGAGTGAGGATGATTCCAGAGACTATGAGTGGGATGCCATATCTGAAGACTCTTTTCATGACAAAGAGGTTGATGTTATTCATACTTATGCTACTATCCCTAAGGCCAAAAGTCAAGAAAATGAGGATCAAGGTTCAAATTCTACACAAGCATCAAATGAGCCTCAAGAATCCAATATAGGACAAGAATCTAGTGGAAACCAATGGATAGGTGAACCTTGGGTACCTTCATGGGGGGGGGGTGATTCAAATGCTATATTTAATCCACACGCATTCTTTCCCATGGAAATCCACGAGGAGTCTAGTGAATACAATTTCAATCCTAATTCCATGGAACACCTCGAGCAAGCACATGTTATTGACCTAAGTGATACAATGTATGAACCTTCGAATGAGGTCATGTCTTGAACCCTTCGAATGACAACTTTCCTAACGAGTCTTTATCCCTTCTTCATCCTGAACTCATTGATTGGGACTTAACTGAAACTAATGACTTACTATACTTTCCTAATGACAATGCAATGGCCCAATACCTAAACACTATTGATTCATCTTCTTCCACCAATGAAGACAATCCAGACATGATGATGGAGGTAGGGGTTTAATCTCTCAATCCAAAAAATAAAAGAAAAAAATTCAAAAAAATGAAAAGGTCTGGTGGTGAAAACCACCATGTGGCAGTACTAGAACCTTAAAAAGTAAAAATATCAAATGTTTCCAAAGGTGAAAACCCAACTGTGGCACCTAAGGAAGAGAGTTTGGATACCCTACCATAACATGATGATGAAAGATCTCCTATTCTCATTAAGCCAATGGAAAAGGTTAACATTGGAACCAAAGTTTATTCACTTAGCAACATCATTAACCCCATCAAAAAGGAAGGAGTTCATTGAAATATTTCAAGCAAAGAAAATCAAATTTGCATGGTCATATGCAGACATGCCAGGGTTGGATCCAAGTTTTATAATGCACCATCTTAATGTGAGACCCGACATAAAACCTGTCAAGCAAAAGTTGAGAAAAATGCATCCCCATATAGCTCTATTGGTCAAAGTTGAATTAGAAAAGCTATTAAAGGTTGGCTTCATAAGAGTAATAGCTTATGTAGAATGGATCTCCAATATTTTACTTGTTACAAAAAATGACAAATCCATTTGAATATGCATAGATTTCAGAGACCTTAACCTTTCTTTCCCTAAGGATGATTTTCCATTACCTAGGATTGATGCTATAGTGGATTTGATGGCAGGTCATTCTATGTTTTCATTAATGGATGGTTTTAGTGGATACAATCATATTCACATTGCACCTGAGGATCAAGAAAAGATCACTTTCACATGCCCCTAGGGAACCTTTTGTTGGATTGTTATGCCCTTCGGCCTCAAAAATGTCGGAGCAACTTACCAAAGAGAAATGACCACTATATTCAATGATATGATGCATACTTTCCTAGAAGACTATGTGGATGATATCTTAGCAAAGTCACATCAAATAAAAGAT
Organism: Thuja plicata; assembly: GCA_018584345.1. Classification (NCBI taxonomy): domain Eukaryota; kingdom Viridiplantae; phylum Streptophyta; class Pinopsida; order Cupressales; family Cupressaceae; genus Thuja; species Thuja plicata. The sequence continues at coordinate 53,793 of MU225231.1, forward strand.
CATCTCCCCATCCTAGAAAATATTTTCACAAGGATGGAGAAATTTAAAGTAAGATTAAACCCAAAGAAATGTGCATTTGGGGTTCAATCCAGCAAGCTCTTAAGCTACATAGTTTCAGCGAAAGGGATAGAAGTGGATCCGGAAAAAATAAAAGAAATCATGGACATGGAAAATCCAAAAAATATTAGTCAAATGAGGTCACTTAAAGGAATACTTCAATCTATTAGGAGGTTCATTTCTCAATTGGCGGAAAAGTGCCACTCTTTTACAAGATTGCTACACAAGGATACCATTTTTACATGGGATGATGAATGTGAACAAGCCTTCACCTTATTAAAGACATACTTGGTAAATCCACCCATTTTGATGTCTCCCATAAAAGGAAAACCCTTACTACTATACATTTCAACAATGGAAAGATCTTTAGGGGTTTTGTTGGCACACGAGGATAATGAAGGAAAAGAAAGAGTTATTTACTATTTAAGTAGAACCTTGATCAAGTATGAATTGAACTATAGCTTCATGGAAAGAGCTTGTCTAGCGGTGGTTTTTGCTTCACAAAAACTAATACATTACATGTTGATGCACAAGGTGAAGTTGATTGCAAAGATTGATCCATTAAAGTACTTTCTTAGTAAAACAGCCCTAACAGGAAGAATTGCTAAATGGGTGAGGTACTTAGTGAATTTTACATTGAGTATGTAGACCAAAAATATATCAAGGGGAAAGTCATAACTGATCAATTGGCTGATAATCCTTTAGTGTCTACTCATCCTATTCAAGTTGAATTTCCAGATGCAGAGATAGTCAATGTGGAAGCCATATCATGGAAATTGTATTTCGGTGGATCATATACTTAGAATGGTTTAGGAGCTAGAATTTTATTGGTCACACCTCAAGGATACACCATTCATAAGTCTTATAAAAAAAAATTTCCCATGCACGAACAATATTGTAGAGTATGAAGATTTAGTCATCGACATTAAAATGGCTTTAGAATGGAACATCACAGAACTGCAAGTTTATGGAGACTCTCAATTAGTCATCAATCAAATCAATGATGATTATCAAACAAAGGATGAAAAATTGATGCCATATAAGAGGATGGTAGATGACTGGAAGAAATACTTTTCTTTGATTACATTTGAGAAAATTCTGAGGGACATGAATAGAGCTGCATATGCTATGGCTACTTTGGCTTCTTTACTCCAAATGCCTGATCAAAATGCAAGGTACAAATTCTTGGTGGAAGAGTTGGTGAAATTGGATTTTGACTTATCTGACACCCAAATCATTTCCCTTATTAATGGACATGACTCACCTTGGTACAAACCCATTTATTCCTATCTCAAAGATCAAGTTTTACCTATAGACCAAACCCGTGCCCAAAAATGGCATTTTATACGACAAGCAGCTCGTTATACTATCCTATCAGACACATTGTATCACAAAGGTCTTGACAGAATACTTCTTAGGTGTCTAGAGGGTGAGGAATAGAAGTTAACTTTAAAAGACGTTCACGAGGAGATTTGTGGGTCGCATTTGAGTGGGTTGAATTTATCCAAGAAAATCCTTCATATGGGGTATTTTTGGAAAACCTTAGAAAAATATGCTTGTCACTTTGTGAAAGTATGTTCAAAATTCCAATATCATGGATACATGATCCATGTACATGCACAAGAGTTGCACCCATTCATCACACCATGGTCATTTTAACAATGGGGCTTTGATCTTATTGGAATGATTTAGCCACCTTCTTCCAATGGTCACAAGTATATCATAACAGCAACAAAATATTTTACCAAATGGATAGAGGTCGTACCTTTGACAACTGTAATGAAAAAATAGATTTCTATGTTTATCCTTAATCACATCATTTGTAGATATGGTATTCCTCGTGCCATCATCACGGATAATGGAAAACAATTCAAGAACAAATATGTGGATGAATTATGTGAAACCTTTCATATAACACACCATTCTTCCTCCATTTACTATCCTCAATGTAATGGACAAGCCGAAGCTACCAATAAGAATATCCTTAAAATCTTGAAGCGATTAATTGACAAATCAGGAAGAGATTGGCATGTTCAGATAAACCTGACATTGTGGGCCTACAGAACTAGCATTCAAACACCTACAGGGGCTACACCATTTTCCTTAGCTTATGGGGCAAAAGTTGTTCTACCCTTGGAGATTGAAGTCCCATCCTTAAGAGTCTCATTACATGGATTAATCAATGATGAGGATTATAGGGTCACCCAACTTCAACAATTGGAATTGTTGGAGGAACATCAAACACAAGCTTATGAGCATTTGAAAGTGTATCAGAATAGAATCTCAAGAAACTATAACAAGCATATCAAACCATGAACCTTTCAAGTGGGAGACTTAGTGTTAAGAGAAAACCCTAAAAACCAAGTAGATAGAGAAAAGAAGGGAAAATGGAAGGAAAATTGGCTTGGACCTTTTGTAATTACTTCCTCTTTTGGAACGGGGACATACAAGCTAGCTGATTATGAAGGTGATGAGTTACAAGAGCCTATTAAAAACATCAATTTAAAGAGATTTCATACATGATCAGATAAGAGAGTATCAGAAGAGTGTGTATCTGATGAATTCAACATCATTCTTTGTACATGAGAAAAAAACAAAAATCCAAAAACATGAGAAAAGTTCAAAATCCAAAAAAATGAGAAAGATCAAAAGTTCAAAAATAATGGAAAAATAGAAAATCAGAAAAAGGAGAAAATTGAGCATGAAGAAAGAAAAAACATTCCAAATTTTTAAAAAAAATGGTTGTCTTGGTGAAAACCTAGCAAATAGGTGCCTTGATGATATTAAAAAACATCAAAAAACAAGAAAAATTTGAAAAAGAGAAAAGTTCCTTGGTGAAAACCTCGCAATAGGCGCCTTGGTAGAAAAAAAAGAAAAAAGAGAGAAAAAAGAGAAATAAACCCAAAAGGTGAAAACCTGATAAACATGTGCTTTTTGATCTCTTAGGTCTTTCCTAGTTGTATTTTTACATATTTCCTTTTCATCATCTCATTTGTATATCCTCATTGCATCCGTCACTGGTGCATAGTCATAATAAAGTCTCTCACATGCATTGTCACATACTAGGTTTCATTTGCCCAAGTTTTTCACATGATCTAATGTATCACTTGGGGGCAAAAGCATTGGTTTTGGTACAAACAGATTCAAAAGTGCTACATTTTGGTCACATGACAGAAGTAAATTTTCAGAATTTCAGATGAGAGATATTTTGGAACCTTTGATGGATATCATTGTTCCAACCAAGCATTTGATCTTACAACTTGATCCTTGAAATTCATGACTTTATTATCAGGATTAAAATTTGACAAAACCTAAATGATCAAAATGTTTGGAATTCTATTGAAAATCTTGATACAAGGAAAAACACTTGAAATTTTTTATGATCTTCATTGACTTTCAATTCATGTCTTTTAAGCTAATCGATGATGTTTCGACTAGATTGGCGATGATGAAGACATGATATTTTCTTAACTTCTGTGTGACTATTTTGAGGAAGATCCACCAACTTGTGTGAATTTGTCTAAGGACATGATCATCAAAGAACCATCGAGTAATTTCATATAGGAAGGTGGTTTAACCTTTGTTTGTTATGCAAAAGGATACCTTGGTTATTTAGATCTTCCATATCTTAATACCAAAATCCACTTACAACATTGAGTCCGATGAAACCGGTATTCATACTCCCATAGTTGGTTATTCAACTAGTGAGGGTTGTATTAGTTTCTCCAAACGTTTACCAAAAGAGATGAAAGCGGTATTCATATTATCATGATGTGGTCAGTGATGATTATACTCGCTCCTAGTTCTACAATGCTCAATGATGAAAATATATCTCTATTGCATTTATTTCGCAAAAAGCTAGTGACAATTAGTTGCATTGCATTGCATTTTCATGTTAGATTAATTGCATATTTAAAGGATTTTTCCAAGTTCAAAGGGGTTAAATCAATTTTGGGGGGTTCAATTATCAATTATCTTGTTTTAAATAATTGATGTGAGATTCTCTTTTGCATTACATGCATTACATTAAGTATTAATCATTATTCATTATTTATTATATCAGAAAATCAAAAGGAAAGAAGCATTAATCATTATTCATTTTACATCCATTTTAAGAGTGCATTTCATATAAGTTGCATATATCAAAATCTAAAAAGATAGATGCATTCAATTTACCATTACATTTCATAAATCATTGCATTCCTTATATAAAATTAGAAAAACATATAGAAGTAGTTGCATAAATCATTTGCATCCATCTATCTATGTCATATCTAAGACATTGTATCCATAGCATAATCAAAGTAAAGGCATCATAGACATCATATAGATCTGCATATAAAGAAATCTCACATTCACATCACAAAAACATCATGGGAATCAAAGAACATCAACAATAAATGTCCATCAAAAATGTTCATCAACATCTGTATATCAAGATACAACGACAAAATGATACATCATCAAAATCCTAATAAAAAATAAATATGGTGCATCAATGCATATCTAGATGATCAATATCAATCTATCTCATGACCCAGTAGGGGCACCTGATCTATCACCTATACCAGTACCCAATCCATCTCCAGTACTTGTATCACCTGTGCCATCTGGATCTCTGTCACCTGATCTATCCTATGTAGTCAGAGGTACCTAAGTAGTGCTAGCTACACTAGGCCTCTGTTCCATCATCATCATAAACTTCTACATCATGCTAGCCACCTGATCAATCTGATTGCTCATCGATGTCATCCTAGTTTGTAAGGTCCTCACATCCTGTGTTAAGGTATCTATTGCCTAGGTAGCCTGTGGTGCAAGAGATACCTACAGTGTAACATGAATCTATGGAGGTACCTGTGGTATAACATGAATCTGTGGAGGAACCTATTGTGCATAAACCTATCTCTGTAAAGGAGCCTGAACCTGTGATCCAGGAACCTATCTAGCAACATCTATATGTACCTGTCTCGCATCCCTCTATCTCTGATGTCCCCATACTGCAGCTGTTAAGGGATGAACCTGAACCTGTCTCTATCTTGGTTGACCACATCCACCACCCCTAGCCCTGACATGTCCACCCTGCATCAGAGGTCCAACCCGTCCTCCGCCTAAAGCTCTAGGAGCTCTTGGAACCCTAGGAGCTCTCTGTCTCTGTACTCTCGGACCCCTACCTCCACCATCATCATCAGAAGTCTCATCCATATCAGGGATAGACTCTGTTGGATCAGTAAATCTCATGAATATATATCGAGAAAACCAATCTCTATACTCAATAGACATACCGACATCAACAACATGCTTTAACATGTCCCATCAGATAAATCACAATTTGTCAATCTTAGTGCATGCAAACTCATAATCTACTTGAGCTCCCCACATGGATCGCTCTACCTATACACGTGCATATAAGGCCATACCCCAAGGTATATCCTGTACTCAGCAGTACTGTTGTAAAAATCTATCAAAAAAAAATCTCTCAATAACAAGTGGTGATCGACTAATCATCCACTGAGGGGAAAACATATACGGAAGCTCATCATCCTCTCTCCATCCCTTGCAGCCAAGGTAAGGTCTCCAAATGACCTAATCTATATCGTCAATCATACGACATCAATAATCAACCTTTCCCAGACAATATTGGACAACAATGCCATCATAAAGGAATGCATAAGGCCATCCTCAAACTCGCACTTGAGCTTCTATCAGTCTCATCACAGGGATGTGCTCCCAGGTCCATAACTGTAACAAAATAGCACCTATCGATAAAGATGCACTAAATCGATAGACAACCTCATGAAAATCATGATATAACTGTGCCAAAATATAGGAGTCCCAATCAAACCGTCGCGGATGTGCAAGTAAGTCCTCCAAGATCCAACCCCAGCCAACTGAGAATTCGCACCCTCGTCAATCAGGGAGAAGTAATCCTCCAATCACTGCACCTAACACTATTGGAAAAGTAGGGAATGAATCAAACTGCACACATGTAATGGTTTCATCTCCGATAGTGTCATCTCCAAACACACATCTACATACACTGCCATCATAAACTTGATCATAGTAAACCCACTCTCCTTGAGTCGGGATACGCAACAATTTATAAACATCCTTGGGCGTGATCGTCATCTCGCCGAGGGGTAGATGGAAAGTATTATGGATAGAGTGCCAACACTCTGCCATAGCTATAAGTAAACCCTAGTTTAGCTGGAACCGAGGAATATCAAGAAGGAAACCTAAACCACACTGCTCTATCAAACGTATCTTTGGACCAGTCAACTCATCGGCCAAATCAAGGATCCAGGAAGCTAGATTCTGTATATACAACTTATGGAACCGTGCCTATTTTGCAAACAAGTGAATTATATTAGCATCATTATATCAATGGATCATTTCAAGTCAATCAAACCAATCATATCAATTCTTGCTCTTTTTGAGCGCATCAACCTATTGTTCCTAACTCTAGATCTTGAAAAGGGATCAACATATTAGTTACCCTACCAATTAGTTTTCTACCCAATCATATTGACATATCAAACATCCATTTTTGTGATCATTCTAATATCCTAAACACTTGGTAACATTACTAAACACACTTATCTATCTTGGAAATCAATCTGGTAATCCATATGTTCAATCAAAAAGTAGTTTGTTCTTTCTAAATCAGGTTTTCATCAAAATTTCATTGCAGGCGTCACTTGGCATAGTGTATGTGTCATTTCATGCTAAGCATGATTTAACAGAGGCGTTACTTTACATTGTATGCATGATTTGATTTATCGGAGGTGTTACTTTACATTGTACGCGTCATTTCATCATCCTACGCGTCATTTTAAGCATTCTAGGCGACATTTAAAATCTACCTTTTCCCTAGGGTTTGATAGGCAACATTTTATTGATCAAAGGAAAGTTTTGACCTAACTTACACGTGATATTTTACTATGCATAGGCTTCATTTAAATACGTGGATGCGACATTTAACGTGTCTAGGCGTCATTTAAACTATGCTACGCAACATTTGGCTAAATCTATCCTATAAAGCATGTTTAAAAGCAATAAATGTGGTCAAAACAAAGAAATAAATGTACTAAGAGGTTCAAAACCACTTACCGGAGGTCCATAGTCTGCAGGTCTCAGATACTGGCATGCTCGCTCGAACCGATGCTCTCGAATAGGGACCACCATCGCTATCAATCTCAGCAGGATTAGATCAAAATCTCTACAGTAAAAAGTGAAAATGAATAGTAAAAATGGGGTTTTCAACCTATTTAAGCTATTTGACCTAATTTTGAAGAGATTTTTGACCCAGGTTGACCTAATATGCATTTTCTTCACACTGGGTCATGTTTTTTTTCCAAGATCATCATCAATGTTTTTCAGAAATGAAAACATCTTGGATCTATTCTTTATCAGTTCATCATCTTTTGCATCTCAACAACAATCTATTTTCATTTCTGAGGGGAAATCATCACAATATCAAATTAGGATCTGCATCAAACATCAATCTAAATATGGGGAATTGATATTTCAAACATCATCTGTGGAGCATTCTGCATCTTATCAAATTAGTTTCAAATTAGGATTTCGCATCAGAGTTTCAAATCCATTTCAAATCAGGATTTCACATCAGAGTTTTAAATCAAGTTTCACATCTTGAATCAAGTTATCAATCAATCATGTTTTGTATCAATCAATCAATCAGACATCAACTCAATGATCAGGACAATCAATTTTCTTTGAACTAATGCGCTTCGCACATCAATTCAAAGAGGGGCATTTGTAGACACCTAAAACTGGGCAGGTGTTCTCTAATCAAGCAAATATGCAAATCTCAGCAAAATGCTCTAAATCTCATCAAAATGGATCAAATCAATTCAAATAGACATTTATTAAATCAAATTGAGATAAAATCAAAGGATTAATTAATAAATGATATCAAATGATTAAATATAAGCCTAAAGGGATTAATCAAACTATATAATTGATTTTAATCAATTAATTATATAGTTTAAATCAAAAATCAAATTGAACCTATTCCCCTACATGGCTAAATTAATTAATTGATTGAATTTAATAAATCCTAATATCTTTCAACATGAATTTGAGGAACCAATGAGAATTGAGAAAAGCAAAGCACATGGATCACTCCAAATTTGCAATCTCAATCACTCATTTTGAACTTTCAATCTCAATCACTCAAATTTGTCTCTTTGTCCCAACCTTTGAGACACACATTTAAATTGTCCCCCCATTTGAAACCATTTGAAAGCCTCTCACTCAACCAAGACTTAATCATGATCAACTGACTCTACCCCCTACACTTGGGAAAATCTTATAAATACAAGCCATTTTGCAAGCATAATCATATCCTAGAAATTCGAATGCAAAGTAGCTAGACTATAGCCATTTTTATAGCATATCAAAGAAATTGAGAGCATAATTGATCATTTTTCATAGCAATTGAGAGTATTTGAGTTCATAAGTTGAAGCAATTGAGAGAATTTGAGAGTTAGATTGGCATATCTTTATCATATTTCTCATTCTAGGACTGTCATTAGTAGAGATTAAGGCTAAGAGCTCTATTAACATGTTTAGATAGAGAGCCATGGGATGCTTATTGATTTATTTGCAATTCTTAGTTTAAATTGACTTTATTATTCCATAGGATTGCTCATAAATAAACTAATCTCATGAAGGTGTATTTCATTCACACACACCACCAAGTCGGCAAAAAACAATTAAGAACATCAACACGCCACATGAGAATCTTCAATTTCGATCACATAATCCAACGCGATCCAACAACACGAATAGGACACAATCAAGAAACATCAACAAGTAACATGAAATATCACGACATCAACAATAACAACTTTGTCTTCATAAATCATACTAATCTCTACACTGTTCATCAAGAACACTAAACAACAACCACTGTCATAAAACAAAAATAGCTTACCGACATCCAAATCATGAACCAACCGAATTGAGGACACACAATCAAGTCCTCAACTCACCACCAGGTTAGCAACCAAGAATATTGCACAACCGATCCAAATCGTTCTAATAACTGAAACACTGTCTCGGACTAAACAACCAAAATACCATACTCTAATAAATCCATCATAGCTCACTCAAATCAGCCTGCAAACCTCTACCACTTGAACACGCTGATCAAGTACATACATCCCTCAACACATTTCCAGTTTCGCAACATCTGATATTTAATATAGTAGTCGTACCAAATTAATCTTCTCACTGAACATCTCAGGAACACTGTCATCAACACTAAGAATATGTTGACATCAATGACAAAACATTAATGTCAATATATATACACAATACTCAACAATATCTCAACAATATCTTAACAAAATCTTCTATAAAGAAATATTTTAATTTATATTAATACAACATTCTTTGTGAGGCACCCACATATACTAGTTTTAATGTATTAATGGACTATTTTAAAGTTTGAAAAGCCAAGATGACATTATGAAAGCTTATCCTCAACCAAAAGAGAACAAAATAAAACATTAAAACTAATGTTTGAAAAGCCAAGATAACATTAACAAAGGTTATCTTTGATCAAAAGAGAAACAAAACAAAACAAAACAAAACATTTAAATTAATAAAAGGAATCATATAGTCGGCAGTTATTTGTGGATCATGCCACCCCCCAAAAAACAAATGTTTTGAACAACATGACTCGATTTGAGAGTAAAATTCCTATCTATTTAACCGAAAACCATGACAAATGAGGCTAAGGGAGGAATATATTTGGTCTATAATACCATTAATTCTAATTTTTGTGGCTTAGTGAACACAAAAGAAAATCAAAGCGCTACACGCTGCCCGCTGCCCGGCCAACTCACAAAAGGAGGTCAACGGATCGAGACTGGGGAGGAGTTACCTGCGAAAGTGGAACAAAATCCAAAACAATGAACAATGCAGGCAATGACGTGGGAAAGGGTATTGAAGTACAAGTGACGGTTCTCGTTGACCGGCTGCCTCGCCTCCCACGTTTCTCCCACTCACGGACGGCAACACCAGCAAATTCCTTTAAATGTGCTTCAATTCACTTTATTCTCTCAATTTCTGTAGCACAGAGGCGAAGAAAAGGCTTTCAATTTGAAGTGAGATCAGAGAAAATATGGTGGGACTCCAGTTATCGTCTGCTTGGGCTGCTCGAGGGTTTCCTCTCTGTCTTTCTGGAATGACGATTTCGTCCCTGGTAAGCGGTTTAGTTTGCTTTCAAAATTGGATCCTAGTTTCGTGGGTTTTTTGGGGGCTGATTTCAGTTGTCGATCATTGCATTCGCAGCCTCTGGTATTTAGCGATGTAGGGTTTTTAAGTTGTCCAACATTCTTCCATGTGGGTTCTTTCAGATTTGGCTGGCAATTGGAATAGTTGGTACAAATGCAACATTTTTTTGCATTTTTAAGTAGTCCAACATTCTTCCATCTGGGGTTCTTTCAGATTTGGCTAGTATTTGTAATAGCTAGGGCAAATGCAACTTTTTTTCAATTATGATTGGATCTTGGGAAAGGGAAACAGAGTTGACTGTAAATTAGTGAATAACAACTTTATTGCACTGTAATTGGTTCTTGGAAAATAAACTTAGCTATGAAATAGTGGAATACAATTTTTGTGCACGACAATTGGATCTTTGGGGAAACAATGAATATACAAAGCATTGTAACCCGGATCTGTGTTTGTGTCCATCTCCTTGGAATTCATCAGTTCTGAAAAAACCTCGGGCCCTAAAATAAGTTGTGACTGGCTTGCGGACGATATGTGATCGAACAAACTTCGTAACAATTAATTATAAGTTTTTTTGCCTGAATGATCCAGAGCTCACAAAGATAAAAGAGGTGAGACTGGAAACTAGCCATATGGGAAAATGAAGATTGCCATCATCAGAAGTTACACGCAGTAATTGCGATCTCCAGAGAGATGATTTATGTCAGCATTACTCCAGCTCGTGTGTTGTGGGAATAGGAGGAAAAAGGACAATTATAGCCCCCTGAAGCCCATTAATATAACCATAACAAGAAGCCCACCTGTTACTACTTTTTGCTTATAAACAATAATCCGCTATTTGGTAGGATACATTGGACTTACTTTAAATACAGAATATGATGTTAAGAATTTCCCCATTTGGCATCTTCTTAAGGGCCCAACAAATTCTGAATTTCATGGTTACATACAGTTAAGAAATGCACAGCAAAGTTTACCTGTCTCCACAACTTCAGAACTCAGTTTCATTTGTGCGAGCTTACAGGTTTACATTATTATAAGAGTTTGTAACATTCAACCTACCTTAGCTTGCTCTGCCATTCTCAAAATCTGCGGCAAGTATTGTCTTTGTTTTTTTGTCGTTTTAACTTATAGGTGTCAGGAAGGCTCTTAATTTTGATCTGAATAGTAGAGTATTTCATATCTTTGATTAGGATGAAAAGAAGTTTTAATGCAGAATTCAGGGTGTCCATTTTCACTGCAGTGTCTAATTTGCAGAAAAATAAGATTTGATTTTTAATAACAATTTTGTTTTCTAGTTTACCTCTGTGGACTAACTTCCGGCTTTGTGAAAGGAGCTTAGCTTTTTATAGCCCTTAACCTTTATTTTAGTTCGCATCTGAACATGTCGGATATGTGATCACTGCTTCTGGGTTCGTGCATTTATCTATGAAGAAACTAGTTATTTTGCACAATAATTTTCATTAATTTTCTGTTCTTTGATTGCCTAGTTTAGTTCATCTACCTAAGCTGAACATCATGACAGTCTGCTGCAGAGAACATTTATAGATAAATCATAATTGTGGGTTTGTTGTTGAAGTGTTCGTGGCTTTTGACCAAATAGTATTCTTAATCATTTGTGAACTGTATTGTAGGTCCTGATTTCTTCAGACATTAATTACAATTTGTTCTGATCAAGTTGAAAATTTTGAGTTTGGATTCTGAACCATGTTCTTTCTCAATTAATTTATAGATAGAACTCATGATAGGTAAAGCCTGGAAACTTTCATTTAAGAAGATGCAAATTGCACAGAAAAGCTAGGGTTTGAATATTTTGTAGTCTCCAGCTTTGAGCATGGGAATTTATAGATCCCTTCTTTTTTCCAGTTATAAGTACATAATAACCAAGCAATCGCTTCTGGAAAATTTTGATTTGAATTGTTCCTCTAATTTCGCCATCAATTTATGAATAGAGTTTGAACAAGGATACTTTTGTGCTGGTACCTGTTTCTAAGGATGCTTTTGTACCTTTGCTTGTCTATCATACATAATATGTATTCTAACATGTATCTCATTGTAGCATTTTGGTAATAATGACTCCACAAATATATTAGCTAGATTTCTGATTACCTCGGCATGAACTTTGTTTTCCATTTTGCAATTACAGGATTCTAGTTGCCATCCACAGTCAAGATTGCAGCAGGTTTCTCGTGTAGAAGCAGAAATTGCATCTGTAGATTCTGTCTTTTTTAATTCAAGGTGAGCTAGCACCTAAAAAATGAGGGTTTTATCAAATTTTTAGATATCATTATATCCAAAAGTTTTGTTACTAAATTCTACTTCTGATTTTCAGATTATGTGAGAATGAGGATCAAAGTACAGCAAGTGAAGGATCTCTAGGGCAGGAAACCATCATCAAAAGGCCTCGACTTGCTCTCACATTAGAGTATGTTGTGGGATTTCATCCCTTGCTAATTCGTAGATTATTTTGGGTTTTAAAAATGATTTGATATTTTTTTGTACTATCTAAAATGGTATGCCCCTCTGATGGGTTTTGGAGTCAGACTGGAAACGTCTATTTCGAAATCTCTGTACTCTGTCTTTTTTTGGAAAATGATTGTTGAATCTCAAAACCATTGTACAATTTTTTTCAAAGAAGACCTGTGTTCACCAATTATTGACACTGGAAATTTGAAGTCTTTAATCATACTCCTTTTGTATGCAGAATGGTGGAGCATGAACATAGAAGAGAAGCTCTAAGAAAGCAAAGATCAAATGATAGAATTGAATCAAATAATTTGGCAGAAGATACAGATTCTCTCACCGATCAAAACAGCATTTCGCTGCAAGATGTTATCCAAACAGTAACGGAGGATCCTGATTTAGAGCTTGACAGCAGTCACACTTGTGCCAAGGCTGCTTGACAATTTCAATGTAATATAATTTATCATTCATATAATGTGTAACATGCATTGTAATCAAGCAAAATGAGGTGTTTGCCTTCAATGAAATTCATTTTCTGTTTTACATTGACCCCTGATATACAATTTGTCTTCATGCTGTATGTGGCAATCTTTCGCTAAAATAGACCTCTGATGTATGAGTCAAGTCCCCATTGAAAGCAGGTAAAATTTGGCCTTAAAAATCAATGTATACAAGAATTCAACGTTTTTTTGGTCAACTGCAACGTTGGGAAAAGGAATTTATTTTTTAACAGGATTGATGCTTACCGTCATGCTTGACTTAGCAGAACAGAAATCTTATATTTCTCCTCGACGACCAAGAAAAGTAGAAGTTTGAAAGTCTTTGGGCTCCACACTAGGTGATACCTGCTACCATGGGGTAAGACCGTAAGAGTCGTTTTGAATTTGGGTGCAGGGATAGAAATTAAACCCTACGATTAATAGGGACAGTTTTAGTTTACTGATCCAATTTATTCAAGTAAAATGAGTGGGTTGACTAATTGAAATTAGCTTTATTCTTCACATAAAATTGTATCATTGTAAAAATACAAATTTGTAATATGCAATGTATTTTTATTGGTTTTTTCTATTTTTACAACAGTGTGGAGGCAGATTATGTGGATCAGGCCGGTGAAAATTTGTTGTAATATGTAAATTTTAATTATCATACGAATGTTTACATGCATGCTATACTGTAGAGAATTGCCCTGTTCTTTAAAATTAAAAAAGTCTATTAATAGAAACAAAAACATATTTAAATAATTTGAAATGGATTAGAACCTGAAATTGGTGCTATGTCAACTTTGTTTGTTGAGACATTGTAACAGAAAGTTGAAAACAAAAATAAACAAGGCTGTATTGCTGTGAAATTTCTTCAAAATGTTGACAATGGTGGTTTTGTTCTTTGAAGTGAAGAAACGTTCAGAATAGTTTGTTTTGTTTTTCTAAACAAATGATGAGGACAGAAAACTGAAGCATTGTTGTCAAATAGAAAAGCCCTTTGATCACCTATGCATAACTGTTTTTGGTCTCTTATTTTTTATATAAACTATGCTTTCGCTGTGTATGGGACTACCTATTAATAGCAGATGAAAATGTTTCCTTGAGTGGGCATTCAGAACAATTCATATACTATATATTTGGCAAGTTCTTGTAATATTTAATAAATTTAATTAAAAATATATGTTTCTTTTATAATGCTTATTTTATTGATAATATGTTTAAGTGATAGTATCTAATGTTGTTGCACGGATAAACAATTACAAGCATATTTCAATGAAGCCGTAGTGGCTTTAATAGACTTTTTAAAAACTTTTTATAGTACTCACAGTTTTGGTGTCACTTGTAGCACATATTATAACAATTGATGATCGGTATATCAATAAGTAATTTGTCAAAATTATATGCATATAATGTTTGTTAAGTGCATTTATTGCTCAAAACATGCAAACACAAGATATACTAATAAATCAAAGCATGTAAAGAACTTGAAAAACAACTAGATTTTCACTACAACCTCCGATGAGCTAAAACAAGTGCACCTAAGACTTGTTTGATTTGCTCTTAGAGATTTTGTGGGTGTGCTCTCCCAACACAATGCAATAACATCCCACTATGATAGATGCAAAATGATGAAGATTTGAACACAAGTATGTGGAGCTTGCCCCAAATCTTTCAAATGATGAATGCAAAATGCAAGATCTATATTAAGAATGCAAATGCAAGAAAATTAACAACTAAATTGAGATGAAAAAAAAACTAAAAATAAAGATGCAAGATTCTAACTTTAAGCTATAGAAATGAATCTAAACTATTATGCAAAATGTGAGATCTAAGCTAAGTGCTCAAGTGTGCAAGAATGCAAAAATACTCAATTCACTGACTTGTTACTCTCACACTAGTTACTCTAGTTAACTCTCATTAGTTGCAAATGAGGAGTGAGGCCTCCTTTTATGGATTTGCTTATGAAAATGGAGGGCTAGGATTAAGAGGTGGAAAATGAGTGGCTAAGATTGAGGGTTAGATAGGGTTTTGGTGGGAGTGAAGGAGATTAAGAGGCAAAAGAAATGAGTGGCTAGGATTAAGAGGCTAAAGAGAGAGGAGTTGACTTTTGAACTAAAAGCCAAATGAAGAGACAAGTGACAAGTGTCACAAGCTCATAATTTTGGAGTTGATCCATGTGAATGCACATAATTGGTTAGAGAAGGATTAATGAATTTAGAAAATAAACAAAATATGTTTATTTAATAAATAGAGGAAAAGACTCAAAATTAAATAAATAAAATTTATTTAATTTAAAAGAGAAAAGGGTAAATGAATTATCTA
>MU225231.1:92842-110249 GCA_018584345.1 Thuja plicata
ATAATTATTTAAGAGCCTTGTCACAAAATTTGAGGTAAGGCCAACCCCAAAGTTAATTTGAGCATTAGGCACAAAAATCGAGAAAGGCTTATCTCAAATAATAAATTAGGAATCCTACACAAAGCTCAAGAAAGGTCCACCTCAAATATTAATTTAAGAGTTGGACACTTAACTCAAGAAATAATGGACCCGAAGATGGAAAATATAAAATTTTGATGAAACCCTAAAACTGGGACTCAATCCCAAGGACCCTGGACCCTGGGGTCAGGGTCGAGGTCAACCCTGACCTAGGTCAGGGTCAAGGTCGACCTTGACCCAGAGGGTCAGAACCTCAGGAAATGTGCCAGAGTCTTAGAAATAGAGAGAAAAGGCAGAAAAGAGGGGTAGAACAGGCACATAAGCACATGAAACTCCATGGAAGCATGAAGGTTTCTAAATTAGGACCATAACAGCTTACTAGGGAGGGCTAAAAGGTCTCAACATGGAGTGCTTCCATTTTAAGATGATACAGATAGAAAGAGTACAAGTGGTGGATCATTTTTCCTTGGAAAAAGGTTGGTTTCATGGTTAAGTAAGAAGCAGGACTCTATTGCTCATTCTACTGCTGAATCTAAGTATGTTGCTACTACTATAAATTGTACACAAGTTGTTTGGATGAAACAAATGTTGAAGGAAATTGGAATAATCTTTAAAGATCTAGTGGTTATCCATTGTGATAACACTAGCACAGTGAATATGTCGAAGAATCTTGTAATGCATTCAAAGACTAAATATATTTCTATTAAGTATCATTCCTTGAGAGACAAGGTAGAAGAGAAATAAATTAGATTGGAGTATGTTAGCACAAAGGAACAAATAGAAGATATATTTACAAAACCTTTGCCAAAATATGCTTTTGAGTATCTCATAAGAATGCTTGGGGTGAGAGCCCCTCCTTGTGGTAATTAATTGATGCAGGCAATGCATCAGTCCAGTGGATTTCAAAGCTATATCATTTTTTGTACTTGATGTATGGATCTACTCCTCAGGGGGGGTGATCGCAGGAACACTCTATAGCACATTTGGGTGATTTATCACCTAGTTTCTAGACATGAAGATTTGAAAAAGCCACACCTTGTAGAAGATTAAAGAATATTTATGGCACCCTTTGTCATTGTTTTCAAAGGGGGAGACGTTCTATGTGAAAATCCCTACTGCTTTAGGGATAATTGTGTTGAGGATATTGAGAATATTGTATTAAGAGAATACTTTTAGGTTGATGGATTTTCCCATATGTTGCCATCAATGCCAAAGGGGGGGATTGTTGGATGATATTAGAATTGGGTACTACTGATGTTGTTGGCATTCATGTTTTGTCATTGATGTCAACATATGTTTCTGTGGAGAGAACAGACTGGTTATTACTATTGTATGATACTGGCAGAAGCATACGGATACTGTACGAATGAAACAAAAAAAGCGAAGATGATGATATGAAGAAGGATGTGTGATGATATTATTTCTAAGGTTATTTGGCTTAATATTGCATATTGGAGTTGTTGCAGATGTTTTAGTGAAGACTAGTTTCTCGACTGTAATAGTGATGCTTGACAGAGCAAGTCTTTGTATTTTGGGGATTCTTATAGGCGATAATGATTCAGGTTATGCGAGCTTAAGAGATGACAAAATACATATTAAGGAATGATTGTTATTGATCATAATATATGTGATTTTTGGTGACGTCAGCTAAGGCATGTATTCTAGAGGAGACCTATTTGGGGCCAACTTCAGAGATGTAGCGTGCATTGTGGATTGTGTATCTTCAATTATATCTGATGTATTTTAATTGATGTTTACTTGTTTTAGGTACCGTGTGTATCTTAGAAAGGGGTTAAATAATTATTTGTATATTAGGAAAGCTTAATTGGTCGACCTAATCAATTATTGTAATAGGGTATATATGAGAGATCTTTTCTTTTGAAATGATGGATGTAGGATGAGAAGGTAATTGAAAAGACATAGATGTGTAAAAGCTACGAAGCTTGATTGGCTGCTAGATGTAGAGCAGAGTTTGTGATTATAATACTTCATTGGAACTGAACAAGAAAAAATAGTTGTTATCAGACAGTTCACTGGATTGTATATTTCTTATATACTCTTGTTTGGATTGTAAATCCTTGAGGGTGGCTTTAACCTTCTTTCGGCAGTGTGCCTAGGTAGTGAGCCCATTGTTACTCTTGCCTCCTAACATGATTTGTCCTTTAACATGGACTGCGTACTGTAATGTTGTAATAAGCTCCTAACATGGCTAAATCTTTTAACAAGGATACTATACTCTCAGTACATCATTTGTGGGTGTTAATTTCCACCAGGGTTTTACCTTTAACAATATTTCCTTGATAATAAAGGATTATGTTATTGTCTTGGTATTTACTGTGTTATCATTTGAATTGAAGTTTTGGCTTATAAAGTTTAATGTTTAATAATCTGTCTCACAACTGATTCACCCCCCCCCTCTCAGTTGTGTTGATGGACTGTTATTCCTGTTAGAGTAATAAAGTGATTCCACTTATTAATTAAATCATATTGTTTTAATTATTAAGTCACTTAGTATCTCTATTTCACTTAAGCTAAACTTTAGGCATATAATAATTAATTTGTTTTGTAGATGTAAAGAATTGTCTTTATATTATTAATTAATATCCTTGTAACATTATAGTTAATTTTTAATTAATTATATATGTTATATTCTTCTATCTATTTAATTAAATTTAATTAAATATGATTCACCTTCTATAGTATCTAAATTTAATTTAAATACTATCCCCCTTTAATGTATTGAATCTTATTTATATACATTTCTCCATTAAATCCCCTTTTAAATAAATCTCAATTTATTTATTCCCTCACATTTCTAATATTCCTCTAAACTAATATTAAATTCAAATCTAATTTGAATCATTAATATAAGCCTAGCCTAAAGACCTATTAATCCTATCTAGAAACCTACTCTATTCCAATCCTACCCTACCTATCCCTCTTAATAAACCTATTTTCTCACTTAAGCACACACTAATCACACTTAAAGTGTGATTTTTAACCTTTTTAACACTAATGGAATTCTCACACATGTGTGAACCACTCCTCCCAAGGAAGCCACCAACTTCCTTAAATGTAGCCACTTTTTGTCCCCCACTCCATTCCCCAAGAGTTATTCACACATGTGTGAGCAACCTTGAGCCACTCAAACCTTAAAGGCTTGACTTTGAATTTTGTATGGCATGTCATTTTTCCCTTGTGTCCTCCATGTGCTATCTATATGGATGCCACATGTGCTCCACCTCATCCAAGTCCTTCCCTTCCCTCCAAAAATCTATAAATAGAGGCTCTTGCCAAGAGCAAATCATTCACTGTTTTTGCATTGTTATTATTTTAGTTTCATTTTAGGATTTTCTTGAGTATTTAGCATATTAGTTCATTTCAAGTTTGAATCCATTTAGATATTACATGCTAGGATAATGGAAATGAATCTTAAATCATGCATAACATCTTAGTTTACTTCTTTGCATTTGCATCATCATCTTGGTGAAGGCTTGAGACAAGTTCCTCATACTTGTTCTTGAGCTCTTTATCATATCCATTATCTTGCATTTTTAATCATCATTCAATCATAGTGGGATTTAGTTTATTGTGTTGGGAGAGCACACCCACATTCCTCTCTAAGAGCAAATCAACAAGGCTTGGGTGCACTTGTTTGGCTCATCAGAGGTTATGATGGAAGCTTTGTTTTGATCATGTTTTGATATGTTGATATGATTTATATGTTCTAAAATTTTCATGTCTAAGCGTGATCCCAATAGGTAGGTTTTTAGCATACACATTTTGGCATGCCCGGTGGGACCCACGCCCCTTATTTGTTCAAAATTTCAAAATTTTCACATTTTTCTATGATTCTGGAAAAGCGTTTTGCAGATCCATCTCCACTATGAGATTACCATCTGTGTTTCCAGATAGCCGCCTGTGTAGGTCTATCGTCTGCGCTCTGGAATTACTATCTCCACCTGTCAAAATTTACCTTAGCCTAACTTTGTTTTAAACGCTTTTTTATCATCTTTTGCAGTTTTGATTCTCGGGTTTCTGACAAGGTATCAATTTTTTAGAGTTAAATGCTGTCAAAATTTATAAAAAAAAAAATATTTGTTAACTTTAAGGATTTTTTGGGCTGACTTGACTCTTTGTGTTTTTTCGTTTGCGCAGGTATTCAGTTGTCTCCGAAGATTGGTTGTCTGCGACCTACAATCACCATCTACGCATTTTTTGCATTTTTAGCAGGTAATTAATGTTGTGTTTTTAAACTGCCATTTGCATATATTTTTTGTCTGTGAAGTTTCTCCGTCTGTGCTTTGTAACTGGCGTATGTGCAGATTCACTATTTTTGTCTCATCATTTGTCAGATTTTCGTGTTACTAATCTTTTTTGAGGTTTTACAACACTGTTCCTAAAGATCAAAAAATATGAAACTACTAACTTTGTGTGTTGTAGGATGTTGAAGAAGACAAACATTCAAACTACTCACCTTTGTTCTTGCAGATTGTCTTATACTTTCAACCAAATGATTGTGCTTCTTAACATAATCTTTTTTTTAGGCACCTAGATTAATTAGAAGACCTTTTGTGTGACTCAAAATAAGCATTAGGGGAGTATGCTCTCCTCCTTTTGGAAGATCAAAAACCTAGACATGCTTATTTTTTTTAGGAAAATAAATCTTTGGGAAAGAACAAGTGTTTGACATATTTGGGAGAAAATAATATTGGGTATGAGACTATGCTCTTTTCCCCTTGCGGGGAAATCAGAAATCTAGACCCTCTCGTTGCCAATCCATTTCTTTATGTTGATCCTTTAGTTGGGCCTGTCAGTGAGGAAAAAATATCCCAGGATGACCCACGTGAGAACGAGGTGTACGCCACACCACTCCAACTTGTGTTAATCAAATTTACACTTTGGGGCCAAAGCCTCTGGAGTCGGTTGGCATTTGAGCTTATACTCAGCTCACATCTAACATAAGTGTGGCCTAACAGTCTGAATCATGTTTATATGACCACTTTTGTCAAGATGCTCTATGGGGCTATACGCCTAAATCACGCTTGTGCAGACATAGAGGATACAATCGAATAAAGACCCTTATTAAAAACTCTAGGCTTAGAAGCTACCCGGAACACCCCCGAAAGGTGATAATGTTTGTGCAAGGAAGATAGTAAATTCCCCAAGATCACTTGTACATTCATGTCACCCTGAACGTTTGGAGTCGGCTAGTACAATGTCATGACTGGAGCCATTGCATGCTTGGTGATGGTTTTATTCTGATTAGCTATTGTGTGTGTGTGTCTAAGCTTACAAGTAAATATTTTCATGCTACACCAATTCCTTAGGTAGACTATGTTTGAAATGCTTGAAGAACATTGAAAAATCTAAAACACGAATGAAATCCTCAACAAACAAATTTGTCACACTTGCTTGTATCCTTCAAGGTTGCTTTGTCTCTTGTCAGATTGTTTTCGAGACACATGCTTGTTATTTTCTGGTTTGACTATGATGAAACTGGTTCTTTCCATTGAACAAATCTACTAAAAATCAGACTGAAATCAAAATTTTCCAAATCATCAAATCATTATCCTATTTGCATACTTTCGTCCCCTCTCTAGAATTATCATCTACGTAGATCACTATCTACATAGTTTCACTATCTACGACCTGCAATTGTCATTTGCATCTGAGACTGTCGTCTCTACTTAAAAACAGTGAGCTTCAAAATTTACCAGAATCTTCAAAATTTACCAGAATCTTCAAAATTTGGTATTCTATGAGATCCTAAAACCATTTTTCCTTAAACCTTTAGTTTCTCATTCAAAATTATATTTTTCTCTATAGGACATGACCGATTCCAAGAAACACAAGAAGGTTAAGCTTCCAACTCCTCCAGTTTATCAAGAATAGAAAGAAACCACTCGCAAATCGAAGGAATATCAACACATTACCCAATCGATCAAGCACAAAATCAAGTATTATGAGAAAATTGATGTCATCATGTACAACAATAAAGTTTGCAACTTCATGGCTAGGTATCCCATCAATCGTGCCTTTGTTACTCTTGAGAAATACAACTAGATCAACCTCTTTTTTCTAAATCAATTTCTCATTCTTCCATCATCATCAGACATCACCCTATCTCTCTCGGAGCATTAGATCAAACCTCTTTGGATTTCAAATCAAATCAATCCTTTCTTAGGTTGGATGACCTTAATCAAAAGTATTGCAGACCTTCATCCTTAGACAAACACAACATTTCTTGTAGACCATTAGTCTATCTCAAGTAATTTAAATCCATTGGTAATGTCCTATTTTCTTGAGGTCACAAGTTTAGCTTCAAGTAGAAACATATATCATCCAATTTAATCCTTTTGTGTTTGTATCATCACAAGGTCTTGTTATACCTAGGTTTTTTTCTAAACCCGTTAAATCCAAATTAATCATCAATCAATCCTGATCAATTACCAATCAATCCTTAATCAAGCATCAATCAATCAGACCAATCAATCAAAATCAAATCAATCCAAGAACAAGATCTTTGCTCCATCCACTTTCATATTTCATTCTTCTAGGTTTACCATTATATGGTAGTTACTCGATCCCAAGCTAGAAACATGAGGCGTGCAACATTCAACAACTTCTTTGACGAGGAGTCCTTTTTCTACTCAATTCTTTCAAGGCCATGCAACAAGAATCGATGACATAACCAATGTGCCCGAAGAAACTGAGTTAGTGGATCAAGAAGAAAGACCTACATAAGTGATTGATTTTCTTAGGGATCCATATAACTTAGAAATGGTTGAGAAGGCCATTAGTAAAAATAATGAAGAAATCTTCTTGAATCTCATTCAAAATGGCATCATGGTGCTCGCTGATTTTAATGACTCACTTCTCACTCGTAACATCACTAAGGCTACGGCTGTTGCAAGCATGGCCATGGCCTCCAATTCAATGCAACATCATCATGTGACACTAGTAAAATAGATGCAAGTGAGCCTTCTACACTAGTTCCCACATCAACACATGCATCAACAACTATGTCAATAGTCCAATTGACCAATGAACAAATCCAATAGATCCTAAGTGTTTTACCCAACATTACTTCACATAATAGCACTGATACGATGATAAATACCTCTCAAGGGGAAAGTGCTAATGTCAAAAACATAGGGAATATCTCTATGCCTCAATCTACATCATCTACATTCCCAAAAATTGGCATGAATACATCTACAATCAACACATCTCAAGCTTACCAATATATAGCCCCTCCCATAGTCGGTATGACCTCCACTAGGTTTTTGGTTGCAAAATTTGGAGGAGGACAAGCTTATGGGCCACAATATGTTCCACATAGTGCTCCAAATTTATCCCAACAAGTTAATGAGCTCAAAAGTATTGTGTATGGTTTATAGAATGGTGGAAAAAAGGAGTTTTCCTTCAACAAGATTTGTCCCTATCCATTTGACAAGTCTATCATGATGCAAAAATTTCCTCCAAACTTTTAGATGCCTAAATTCAAAAATTACAAGGGAGAGACATGTACTCTACAACATCTCAAATAATTTTACATTGCATGTCAAGAAGTTGTCTACAATGAAAATTACCTAAAGAGACTCTTCACTAGGAGTCTTGGAGGTGCAACTTTAGAATGGTTCATCGCCCTTCCTTAAGGGTCAATCTCTAATTTCTCTGACCTCACAGAGAAATTTGTTGGACAATATTCATATAACATTGAACATCAAGCGACACTAAGAAAAAGAATGGTGAAACCTTCTCTAGTTTCTTACAATGATGGAGACATATTGCCCATCGTATGCCATGGAAAATACCTGATATTCACTTAATTGACATCTTCACAAAGAATTTGATCTCTGAGATGTCATTCCAAATGAAAATGGCTTCACTTGACACCTTTGAATCCCTTGTCAACAAGGGAAAAGACATCGAAGATGGGATTTTGCAAAAAGGTAGCATCAAACACTATACTCCTTCCAACAATGATAAACTGAAATTATGGAGTAAAAACAAAGGAGTTTTCAATGATGGAGTGACTGATGCCAAACATGTTCAGAATGTTCAAGCATCTAACAAAAATAATCAAAATAATTGCAACAACAATCAGACTCAAAATCATAACAACAATCAAAATTAGAATCAAAACAACAATTGACCACACAATCAATCTTATTTGTTCCCTCACAATAACAACAAAAGCACTGATAATAACAACAATCGGAAATGATGATAGTTCACAACATTGGTGGAACCATTAGATATGATCTTTAAACAACTTGTAGATCAAGGAATGATAATCTATCCAAATACTTGGCCTTTTGATGAGAATCAACCCAAACCTGCTTTGTATATAGAGAATGAATACTGTGATTATCATCGCATTAAAGGAAATGATACCAAGAAGTGCATGAAAATCAGACACTTTGTGCAAGATCTTATTAATGATGTAAAAATTGAAGTTGAAGGTCAGAATGCTTCCTCATCCAATGTAAAGCTCAAAACCTACAACCAACCTTTTTCATAGCACAATCAAAACAATGCATCTAATGTGATCCCATATGATTACTCTACCAACACTATCACAGGAAATGATCGAACGTGTGGAAGTCTAGAAGAAACCAATATCTTTGGTTTTGACGCTCTTTGTGGATGTATGAAAGAATCCAAAACCCATGTCAATACCATAATTATCAAAGATTTTGAAAGCAACACTACCACATGTAGACCTAGAGTCACTGTCCAAGTTGTTGATAACCCCTCTACATTTGCAAATCCACCAGCTGCACCGTCTACTGCTAACCGGGCTACCTCACGTTGTGACCTTTTGACTCAATTAGGAAAGACACCTGCACAAATATCTATACTAGGAATTTTGCGTACCTCACCTATCGACAAAGAAGTTCTTGAGAATGCTCTGAATGAATCTCGTGTTCCTAAAAATATCAATGCTTCCCAGTTCCAAGGCATGATTGGGAATTTAGTTGCACAAGAGCATCTTTTTTTCACTGACAAAAAATTTCATGGTCTTGACCTTCACTATAATAAATCCCTCCACATCGAATCCAAAATCCAATCTACTAAAATCAAACGAGTCCTTATAGATGGTGGATATGGCCTATATTTATGTACATTGAAAATGATTCGCAACATCAGTCTTTCTAAGGACCTTCTAGATGTAGACAAGAGAATCAAAATAAAGGCTTATGATGACAGAGAACAAGAAAGAAAAGGTTTGATCAAACTACCCTCACAAGTGGGCCTGACCCTAATTGGAACTGTTTGTCATGTGTTGGACCTGGATCTACCATACAACATCTTGTTGGGCTGACCCTAGATACATGTTATCAAAGGTGTACCTTATACCTACCATCAATCCCTCAAGTTTCCATATCATGGTAGAGAGATCATGATTCCAAGAGATCTTGAACCATTTCAATATTGCAAAATACTAGAAGGAAAACAATCAAATTATTGTCCATTGAATGAGTTTAGCCAACCTTTCGAGAAAGAAACACTTGTTCAACAAACCTCTTCGGCTACACAAAAGACATCAGAGACACAAACTGATCAATCCAAAGGAAAAGACAAGGTCACTAAAGACAAAACCCTCGATTCTAAAATAGAGATCACTTTCATGGATCAGGGCATGGGAGAATACAAATTTTAAAGTGCTCTATGCATTGGAAAACTCCATTTATCCCCTAAATCCTATGGGAGACCATCACTGTTAACTCCCTCTAAAGAAAAGGAACTTATGCAATGCAAAAAGACCAATTTTGAACATTGGGGGTCTTTTTCAGATGAACACATGGAATCTAGCATCCTTGATTGGATTTATAATGAAGAAGAAGAAAAACCAGTGACATTCCCCAATGGAAAATATATCAAGAACAACCTGATTGTTGAAAGCATGGGATATCATGGCACTGGCCTTGGTGCAAATGAAACTGGTAAGAATAAAATTGTGACAACGAATGTCTATCCTCGAGGACACGGATTGGGTTCCATAGAAACTAAGACTAACTTTGCCAAGGACTATTGTTTAGCCGCCTCAGATTGAGACACTGAAGAGGAGTTTTTTGAAGTCCCTTTCCAATATGTTGAAGATGACCTTGATGAATTTACCCATGTCCTCACCATCACACAAGATGAATTTCACCCCCTCGTCTTTCCCTCACAAATCCTGAACTAATTGACTGGGATTAGAAAAATTCACCACCAGCTTTAGACATTTGTGATTCAGACGAGGCAGTATTAGCTATCTTAGGACTTAAGAATCTCTAAGAAAATGAGCATCATATCCACTTCATCAAGCGAGCCTACTTTGGTATCCAGGTCAATTCTCTTAGTCACAAAAGTGAAAATGAAAAGAAAAATTAAAAAAATGAAAATACAAAAACATCCTTTGGTGAAAAACTCTCGCAGGCACCTTCGTATGAAGAAAAAAACAAAATAAAGGATGCATCCTCTAGTGAAAACCTTTATGAGGCGCTAGAGGAGGGAGAAGATGAACTTCCATTAATATCATTAGAACCATAAATATCCTCCATGATCATTGAAGACACTATCCTGATCAATCTTGGTACATAAGAGGATCCACAAATCACTTACATTGCAGTATCTCTTAATGATCAAGAAAAGAAAGACATGACTATATTTATTCAAAAGCATAAAATCAAATTTTCTTGAACCTACAAAGACATGCCTGGGCTTGATACAAATCTTGTCATGCACCATCTTGTCGTGGATCCTAATGTGAACCCTGTTAAACAAAAACTCTGCAAGATGCACCCTTAAGTGGCACTAGTAGTTAAAGCTGAGCTTTAGAAGATGCTTGATGTAGAAGTGATTCGACCTATAAAATATCCTAAATGGGTCTCCAACATTCTACCAATAGGAAATCTTGTTGGGGGTATCCGCATATGTACAGACTTCTGAGACTTGAACCTTTCATGTCCTAAGGATGATTTTCCACTTCCCAATATTGATATAATAATGGATTTGACTGTTGGAAATGAGATGTTGTCCCTCATGGATGGCTTCTCCAGTTATAATCAAATCAGGATAGCACCGAAAGATCAACATAATACTGCATTAACAACACCTTGTAGTACCTTCTGTTATCAGGTGATTCCCTTTGGTCTTAAGAATGTTGGAGCACCATATCAGTGGGCAATGACTACTATCTTCCATGATCTCTTGTATGTCATCATGGAAGACTATGTAGATGATCTTTTGGGAAAGTCTAAGAGATGATAATCACACATTCCCATCCTCACTACAATTTTTGAACGATTGGATAAATACAAGCTTTGGCTAAATCCTAAGAAGTGTGTCTTTGGAGTATAATATAGTAAGTTCCTGGGATACATTATGTCACGGCGCCGAATAGAAGTAGACCCAAAGAAAGTGAAAGCCATCCTAGAGATGCCATTGCCTAAAATATTGAAATAGTTGCACAACTTACAGGGAAAGATTCAGTCCATTAAGAGATTCATGTCACAACTGGAAAATAAAGTTCATCCCTTTTCTCATCTCCTGCGCAAGAATATCAAGTTCCAATGGGATTGCTTATGTCAAAATGCATTTGAGAAACTAAAAGGATATCTGGTTAATCCACCCATGCTGGTGCCACTTGTTTTTGGTCATCCTCTGATTTTGTACATATCTACCACAGAGGTTGCATTAGGTGCTCTTTTGGCACAATTAGATGATACTAGAAAAGAGCAAGCAATTTATTACCTCAGCAAGACACTTATCAGTTATGAGTTGAATTATTCCCTCATTGAAAAGGCATGTTTAGCTATCGTCTTCTACACATAGAAACTATGACACTATATGCTCAATCATAAGATTCACCTTTTTGCTAAGATTGATCCACTCAAGTATCTCCTATCACGAGTTGCTCTTACTGGTCGTACGATAAAATGGGTTATAATCCTCAGTGATTTTGACATTGTTTATGTGGATCGAAAAGCTATAAAAGGAAAAGTCATTGTAGATCAATTAGAGGAAGCACCTGTTGATGGACAACATCCAATAATCATAGATTTTCCAGATGAATCAATCCTCAATCTTTCTCCGATTATCTCATGGAAAATTTATTTTGATGGATCCTTTACTCAAAAAGGATCGGGGGCAAGAATCTTGTTTGTTATGCCACAAGGGGATCTCATCCCTAAATCCTATAAATTATAATTTATTTGTACCAAAAATATTGCAGAATATGAAGCCCTTGTACTTGGACTCCATCAAGCCATACAATGCAAGATTCTCAAATTTTTAGTATTAGGCGATTCACAATTGGTTATCAAACAAGATCTGGATGAATATCAAATAAAGGATGATAAGTTGCTTCCCTATCACTGCATAGTTGAAGACCTTAAACAAAATTTCACTAACTTGGTCTTCTAGAAAATTCCATGCATAAAAAACAAAGTAGTTGATGCAATGGCTACCATTGGGTCCATGATTACCATGCCAAACATAGTATACGGCGTGAGTTTCTTGTTGAGAATCTTATGGTCCCTGCCTATGACCAACCAAACTCTAAAATGGTGTGTGAAATTTCTGATCCTAATACCCCATGGTATCAATAAATCTACTCCTACCTTCACGATGGACATACCCACTTTCCTTAACACCTAATCAATGGAAAACCTTCATTCACTGCACTTCCCGTTACACGATCCTGGGTGATACACTATTCCAAAATTAGTTTGATGAAACTCTTCTAAGGTGTCTAAATTTTGATGAAGCACAAACATCCTTGGAGGAGGTACATCAAGGAATCTATGGGGCTCATTCTAGTGGACTTACTTTGGCCAAGAAATTGTTACGTACTGGGTAATATTGGCCTACCATGGAGCAGGATGCCTATAACCATGTGAAAAAATGTGTTCCTTGTCAGTAGCACGGTGATTTGATACATGCTCCCTCCCAATCCCTTCAGCCCACTATCACCCCTTGGCCCTTTACCCGTTGGGGCCTCGACCTAGTTGGCCAAATTTTCCCCAATTCTTCCAATGGCCATAAATACATCCTTTTCACCACTGAATACTTTACCAAGTGGGTCAAAGTTGTTCCTCTTACCTACACTACTAGAAAATAGATTTTGAAGTTTATTTTGAACAACCTTATCTGTCGCTATGGCATTCCTGAGGACATCGTCACCGATAATGGAGGACCTTTTAAAAACAAGGATGTCATAGAGATGTGTAGAAAGTTTGACATTACCCAACAGACCTCTTCCAAGTATTTTCCGCAAGGCAATGGTCAAGTAGAGGCTACGAATAAAACTATCCTCAAAATCCTCAAGAAAATAGTTGATAATGTTGGCCATGATTGGCACCTTCACCTCAATCCCGCCCTTTGGGCCTATCACACTTCCATCCATAGCCCCATTGGAGCCACTCTATTTTCCCTTGTCTATGGCACCGAGGCTATTCTACCCATTTAAATTGAGCTCCCTTCCCTCTGAATTTCTCTCAAGAATCTATTTTCCAAAGAAGAATACCGAGTTTCTTGCTTGCAAGAGCTTGAACTCCTCGATGAGAGACACCTCAGTGCCCTAAACCACCCACACCTGTATCAAAATTGCCTCTGCCTTTAGTTCAACAAATACATCAAACCTTGCCAGTTTGAGGTTGGTGATCTCATCATCTAGCACAATATGAAGAACCTCTAGAACCATGAAAAGAAAGGAAAGTTTGATCCTAACTGGTTGGGGCCCTTCATAGTCATAGCAAAGTTTGGGTCCAACGCTTATCAGATTGCCACACCAGAAGGAGATCTGATCCTTGACTCTATAAATATCTTACATCTCAAGCACTTCTATGCTTGATCCTTCAATAGTCTATTGTACAACAGAAAATGATCAAAATCCAAAAAAAATTGGAAAAGAAATAAATCAAAAAACATTGCGAAAAATTAAAAAAATTAAAAAAATAAAAAAAGCATAAAAAGAAAAAAAAAGAAAGAGAAGAAAAAGAGAAAGAGAAATAAATTCATCCATTTGTGAAAACCACTTTGGTAGCACAATGGATAAGTACCATGGTGAAAACCTTTCCACCATCTGTTTCAACCACCTTTCATGCAACAATCATCACCTCCCATAATAAATTTACTACCCATATCTGTGCATGTAGTCCCCTGACCGCTAATTTCCACTTCCACAATAAGATCACATTCTTGCATGACTGAGCTTACCCCACAACACTGATCTTTATTCTAGATACATTGATCGTGAACATTTTCACCAAATCAGTAGACAGATTAACTTTCTCTAGTGCCATTTTATTCACAAGCAATTTCTAGAGAATCCCCGTTTCAATCAATCAATCTTTTACCCACCAGGATGCATCCTTTTGGTTTCGGCTCTTACATCAATCCTCACATAAAAATTGTTCATGGAAATAACTTTTGGATTGAATGACCACTTGGTTAG
Source organism: Thuja plicata (assembly GCA_018584345.1). NCBI lineage: Eukaryota > Viridiplantae > Streptophyta > Pinopsida > Cupressales > Cupressaceae > Thuja > Thuja plicata. The sequence continues at coordinate 107,373 of MU225231.1, forward strand.
GATGCCTTTTTTTAAAATTTATCTTGTGTTTCAATATGTCCTTCTCATGGCTTCCTTGATCTTTCATATCTTGGTCTGTTGTGGAAAGTACCTGTTGGAATACGTGTCATTTGTGGTATGATATGTTTGCAATATATTATTAGTGCACTTATATTTGATGATCAGTTATGACTATGTATGCCTCACTGGGGGTAGGATTCATGCATACCAAATCCCTAAAAAGATTTGGGTGTACTGCGTCTCCTCATGAGTAACATTTCATCGGTTCCATCATTCCTGATATCTCGCATTCTTGTTCCTAGCAACCTATTTGTCTGAGAGTCTAGTCCACACAAAGGAACCATATCACTTGTTTTTTGTAACATGGTGCATACCTCCTCTTGCAAAATCAAACTAGGGTGTGATCTCCAACTTTAACACAGTATAAATCCCACGTAAATCGTGTAGTTAAATTGCATTTTCGCTAGGTCATATTGCACTTTGCATTTTTCTCTTGGAAATGTTTCTGTTTATTCCCCTTATCCAACTACCTAAGTGATTTTATTGGAACTCTTTGATACACATAAAGATTGTCCTTATGTGTCCCATTTTTCATGCATCTCATTGCATTTTATCTTAGTATCATTCTTTGTTGCATTCATTAGGTTCATTTAGTTTTCATTGCATCTCATTTTTTCTTAGGTTGCATCAAGGATTCATTTCATTTAATTTCATTTTAGTTGCATTCATTCCATTGCATTTCATTATTAGTTTCATTTGATTTTACGTTCCATTGCATTTCATTATCAATTCATTACATTTCATTATTCGTTGCATTTCATTTTACATTCCATTGCACTTATTTAGATTCATTTCATTATCATTCAATCATCTCATTAATCATTAATCCTTCAAAGTTGCATTGTTCATCCATTATAAGTCATATTCATTAATCATTATACACATTTATCCATTTTCATTAATCATCAAAATCATTACATTTTCATTACATATCATTACATACATAAAATAAAATTCATCACAATTATCCATCTATAAGCATCAACATGTATATTATTAAGCATCATATGCATCACATCCCTGTATCACATATAGGTTAGCATCATTATATACATCCATCACATTATGCATGTCAGTCATAAAATCATATACATCTACATATAGAATCATAAAACATCCATAAACACAACATAGATCCACAAAAATAAATGTCTATATATATCAAAAATTTCCATAGTGTACATCATACATCATAAATGCATGTCTACATCTCAAAAAACTAAAAAAATGTGTATCCAAATAGTCTGATAAAATCATGAGGGTGGCTGCGATGCTCCCGCACCCCCTCCCCCTCTAGATGGACGGGGTGGTAATCCCACTGAAGCCTGTGAGTCCCGACCTGTACTCTTTGATACTAATATCTCTAAATAGGCTAGCTACTGCTAACCCTCTAGCACCACCCCAAGATATAGGCCCATATAATAGGAGGCCTCCTGACCTCTCTTGCCTACCTCTTTGTGTTCTACAAACGCAGTTGCTAGCACCTCACTAACACTGTCGGATGTGGCTTCCTGGCAGGCTATATCCCGCTCTGCCTAGTAAGTCTCAGTTCATCTTTGTGCAGCATCCCGCTATGATGTGAGGGCCTCTATCTTCTCAGCCATAGAGGCTAACTCTTCTCCCAGGGCCTCCCCATCCTATCCCCCCATAGTAAAATTGTCACTGCCTACCTATACCTATAATAGGTCTAGTGCTCTTTGTGTACTAGCTGCACGTACAGTCTCTCCCACCAGTACACCTTGTACTTGAGTCAGCTCCATATGTAATCTTCTCTTTGTGGCCTAAGAGGTGGCCAACAGTCCTTGTACCCTTGAAAACTCTACCTGTATGCTACTCTCGGTAGCCTATGATGTGGCTAAAATCCCATGTACTCCCCTGAGCTTTGTCTACAAGTTGTCTCACTCTACAATCATTGTGTCATAAACCTCCTGGGCTATGTGGCCTACTAGTTGCCCCTGTACCTGTGGTATCTTCCCTTGTGGCCCCTACATTTGTGGCTCTTGTGGTCCCTGTCCATGTCCCTGTATATTTGGGATGACTGGTGGTTGCCTCCCTGTAGGTACTAGTATCTGTTCTCATTGCCTTGCGACGGCTATGCTCGGATGGACTCTCCTCCCTCCATCCCCTCCATCTCCCCCATCCTCATCATCCCCATCATGTATGCCCCCTCCTCCCCTTTGGTTGGCTGATCATCTATCTGTACTACACCTAATATAGTCAGTCTCACTGACCTGTGTGTCGCCCACCACTGTGCATATGTAGGATCTACTCCTGCGTCATGCAGTGACTCTCACGCCCTAATCCAATCAACCTCTCTCATACCTAGCCAGGATCCCTTATCTCCCCATAGGTCCACTCCAATACCCCATATACTCTCCACCTCTCGAGTCACTAGTGGGTGAGGGAACCCATTCTGTACTGCATCCTGTAGCTGTCCCATCTTCCTATGCACTCTTGACGGCATATATCTGCATATCATATGGGACGTGCGCCCTATTGGCCAAAAATTAGTTTGCACAAATCTAAGGTAATAGGAATCATTAAAACCATCCTTCATGTACACCTATTATTGTGGGTCCTGGCTGTGCTAGCTAAATGTGGGCCTCTGATTTAGTAGTACACTTCAACATGGTCATTGTTCTTCAGCTGCATACAAGAATGAATATTGATTCATTCACCCTGCATGTCTGAAAGAGTCGACCTATTGCCTTCTAGAAGGTAGGAGTATGAGCTTGCTCTCAGGTCATTGCAAGCTCAGTGACTACACCGAAGACCTAAACGAAGGATTTAGAGCTATATGATTGATTAAACTAAATG
>MU225231.1:110926-161554 GCA_018584345.1 Thuja plicata
CAATTAAATAATTAACATAAGGTTTATTTGCCAATGTATTATGATTTTAGGAATTAATTAATTAATCAAGTAAGATGATCGATTAGGACCTAGGGTTTAGGTCAAATCAGTTTGAATTTGATAATTGCCTGTTTGATTTAGGACTTAGGTATAATCAAGGTTAGGGTTTCTTGATTAAATGTTGAGATTGGGGGTTTAGGGTTTAGGTGACCATTTTTAGGTGATTACATTTGCCCCTCTTTGAATTGATGTGCGATCAGCGCATTGATTCAAAGACTTGTTAGTGATGAGATCAAGAATAGTTTGATTTGAAGCGATGAAAACCATTCTTTTGAAGAAGAAGACCGACTTTGAGCTTGATTGGATGAAGATCGATCAAAAGATATAAAATAGAATGCTTAGTTTGATTTGAAGCAATGAAACTAAAAATCTGTCAGGAACTCTCAAACCTTTTTGATTGGTTTGACTGCATAACCAGTTTGATTTGAAGCGATGAAACTGATTACCATTAAGAGATTTGATTAGCAAGAAAATTGACTTGATTTGAAGCGACGAAGCCAATTTGATCAATGTATCTGGTTTCGATAATGAATAGCCCGTATAAGTCCGATCTTGTCTGGTTTCGAGTGTATTCACCACTGTATAAGACCATTGATTAGGTTGCCTTTGATTTAAGATGATCTCAACTTGATTTGATGTGATGAAGCTGAGATGCCCCAAGCGATGGGGTTTTGATTGAGGATGTAATCACTGGAATGTTGATGTCCTGATCCTACCCCCTCGGGAGCGAAATTGAAATATGGCTAGGTACCCCAGTGATGAGAAGCAATTTGATTGATTAGACAATTTAGGAAGAAACTGATCTAATTAGAAAGAGGTCCCACATGGATAGGACAAAATCTATACTCGATGAGAGGTCATGTTGACCAAGATTGACCAAAAGTAAGATACATGAGAAGAAAAGCATGAGAGATTTCTATTGGTTGCGCAAGTGGTCAAATTCAAATTTTGATTTTGATCCTAAAAATAGAATCAGGACAATTGATTTAGCTAGGGGTGTCATGACCACTTGACAAGGAGAATATTGATCGATTATAATCTCAGATCCTTCACATTGGATAGAGATAAAGTTATTATGCTGATTTCATCACTATGCAGATGCAAATGCAAGACTAACATGAATGCAACCTAAGGTGTAGTCATTGAGCTTTAGCAATTGAAAATTTTCATCATTGAGAATTTGTGGAACATCGGAGTCAATACAATCCTTACTAGTGCCAATGCAACCATAAGAATATGAATATGACTTTCATTGGATAAGATATGGGAATCTAACATAAGCATCAAGGCACAAAAGCCGAGATGACCTGAATATTGTTTCCAATTTTGATAGTGCAAATGCACACCAGTATCAAGGCATTCAAAGCCAAGAAAACCATGAGTGTGATCTTGCATAAACAAGCAGAACAATAACAGTCAAGGAGATAGTTCCAACCTCACCTTGGCATACAAATAAAGAGGATCGAGGGATGTGAGGCTTTTCCACCTTAATGCAGGAGCTCTTATCACATACACCCAGTTTATTTGACGTTGCCGGATCATTGGGACCACACCAACAAGCAGTAGACAAAGATAAGATTAGAAAAATCAATGAGAATAGACATCATATGAAAATAAGTTTAGCATACTTCAGCTAGTTTCAAAGTTTTTGGAAGTGTATATGAATGAGGTGTTGAGAAACACCATTGTGCTTGTGAGTGCATTGTGTTTGATTGCTATCGATCTATTGTTTACGTTTGTGATATCCAATGTGTGTTAAGAAACACAGATGTGTCCAAAGATAGTGTTAAGAAACACTGTTGATTGTGGTGTTGAGAAACACCTGTATACATCAGTAGCGAGTTCTCCTTTAGAAATGAAAAGATTACTGACTCTGGTGTAATCCAAAGATGTGATCAAATTGGGGACCCATGCCCCTAGTAGCAAACAGTGATAACTGACTTGACCCATACTGTGAGGACAAATCCGATTTGATTGCCCCCAAGTTATGACTCTGGATTGGTTTCAAGCCAGGAGGGTTCTCAGAATAACCAGTGTGTCACAAAAGTGACTGAAAGATATGTACAAACTGAAGCAAAGGATTGATTCCAAGATTGAGCACTGATAGATGGAGCGCTAAGTACAAGAGGCACCTATTTACCAAGTTTTCACCTACTTGGCAGAGATTATATTTTTTCTACCATGGCACCTGTTTACCAGGTTTTCACCAAGTCACTTTTTCTTCTTTTTAATTTTTTTGTATTTTTCCATTTTTTTATTTTTTTTTATTGATACATCAAGGCGCCTATTGCTAGGTTTTCACCAAGATGATCATTTTTTCAGGACTTTTTCCAATTTTTAGATTTTTTTCAAGACATTACTATGTACATAGTGCTGATCACCAAGAATGCCTTAGGTGTAGAACTTCTTTAGATGGAGAGTGTTGATGGGCTCTCGAAGCAGATCTGCTTTAGGTGTGGAGAGTTGATAGGCACCGGAGCCGAATGCTGCAGTAATGACATAAGGACCTAGCCAGTTGAGTTTAAACTTCCCCTTTTGTTCTCTATGTGACTGATTATGGGAATTTTCTCTCAACACAAGGTCTCCCACCTGAAGTTATCTAGGTCTAACTTTCTTGTTGTGTCCTCTTGACATTCTTTTCTAATAAACTCTGAGGTGATCAAAGGCCACTTTCTGACATTCGTCCAGTAGCTCCAGTTCTTGGAGTCTCAAAACTCAGTACTCTTCATCTGGTACAAGTCTCTGCAAAGAAACCCTAAGAGATGGGATTTCTACCTCTAGGGGTAAGACTGCTTCTGCCCCATATACTAGTGCAAATGGGGTTGCCCCTCTAGGTGTTTTGATGCTCATTTTGTAAGCCCATAATGCAAGATTGATCTGCAGGTGCCAATCCCTTCCAGACTTGTTAACTGTACAATGTAAGATTTTCAACAAATTTTTATTTGAGGCCTCAGCCTGTCCATTACCTCGTTGGTAATAGATTGAAGAACAATGTTGTGTGATTTTGAATTTTTCACACAACTCATCCATAATGTTGTTCTTAAATTGACCTCCATTGTCAGTGATGATGGAGGAAGGTATTACATAGCGACAAATGATGTAGTTGAGAATGAAAAACAAGACCAGCTATCCAGTGGCTTTAATGAGTGGGACCACCTCAACCCACTTGGTAAAATACTCAGTAGCTGTGATAATGAACTTGTTTCCATTAGAAGATGAGGGGTAAATCTGCCCAATGAGATCAAATGCCCATTGTTGAAAGGGCTAGTGTGTTAAAAAAGGAATGAGCTCCCTTGCTGGAGCATGTATAAGATTGCCATGCAGCTGACATTTCTTACAAGTCTTTGTGAACTTGATAGCTTCTTTCTCCATGTCTGGCCAATAATACCTTGCTCTAAGTAGTTTTCAGGCTAGAGTCAGACCGTTATAATGAGAACCACAAATTCCTTCATGGACTTTAGACAACGCATGTTTAGACTCTTCTTTTTCTAGACACCTAAGCAAAGTACCGTCTAATCCTCGAATATACAAATCATTGGCCGCAAGAACATACCGTGAGGCATTGCGGATGAGGTGTCATTTTTCATTTTTGGTTAGTCCATCAGGAATGATCTGATGGCGCAGGTAAGATTAAACATGGTGATAACGGGAGGATTCATGTTCAATGACTGAATAAACCATTTGGGAGTCAGGGGAGTTGTAGGAAGGGAAATAGATTTCTTCCACCAGGAACTCATAGCAGAAATCATCCTCTTGTTGCTGCAAGGAAGCTAGTGTAGCCATGGCATCAGCTGCTCTATTTTGTACCCTTGGGACTTGTTGAAATGTGATGTAAGTGAAATATTTCTTAAATTCATCAAACATTCATTTATAAGGAATGAGTTTCTCATCCTTAGTTTGGTATACATCATTGATTTGGTTGATTACAAGTTGAGATTCCCCATGGACATGTAACTCAGAAACATTCCATTCAAGAGCTAGTTTGATTCCATTTACCAGTGCTTCATATTCTGCTATGTTGTTGGTACAAGGAAACATGAGCTTGTACACCTTTGGAATGGAATAGTTTTGAGGAGTTAGAAACAAAATCCCTGCACCTGAACCTTGTTGCGTGAATGATCCATCGAAAAAAAAATTCCAGGATCTATGAGTGATGTGTAAAATAGATCCATCTGGGAACTCATCATTGATTGGTTCATTGTCGCGTAGTGGAGCATTAGCCAGTTGATTTGCAATTGCTTTCCCTTTGATTTCTTTATGCTTGGTATATTCTATGTCAAATTCACTAAGAAGCATAACCCACTTAGCCAATCTTCCAATGAGGGTTGCTTTACTTAGGAGATACTTCAAAGGGTCAATTTTAGCCACCAGTTTGACTGAGTGAGCCAACATGTAGTGACACAATTTCTAAGATGCAAAGACCACTGCCAGACATGCTTTCTTGAGAGTAATTCATCTCATAGGACACCAATGTTCTACTCATATAGTATATAGCACGTTCTTTCTTGTCTTCATCTTCTTATGCTAGAAGTGCCCCCAATGACATTGAGGTATCTGAAATGTACAGAATCAATGGTTTGCCTTGTTGAGGTGGCATGAGTATTGGCGATTTTTCCAGGTACGTTTTGATTTGAGTGAAACTCTTGTCACATTCTTCACTCCATTGATAAGTAATGCCCTTGTGCACAGTCTTAGTAAATGGTTGTGCTCTATCAGCCAAATGTGAGATGAACCTTCTGATAGACTAGATTCTCCCTTGGAGTGTTCTCATTTGACTTATGTTCTGAGGAGGTGACATTTCTAGTATTGCTCGTACCTTTTTAGGATCAACTTCTATGCCTTTAGCTGAGATAATGTAACCTAATAGCTTGCCAAAGGTAACATCAAATGCACATTTCTTAGGATTCAACCATAATTTAAACTTTTCCATTCTATCCATGACTGGGCCAAAGTCTTGTAGGTGCAGAGATCATTTCTTTGATTTAGCAAGGGTATCATCCACATAGTCTTCCATGGTTTTGTGCATCATATCATGGAAGATAGTTGTTACTTCCCTCTGATAGGTAGCTCCTACATTTTTCAAACCGAAAGGCATGACATTCCAGTAGAACGTTCCCCAAGCACATGTGAAGGAAGTCTTTTCTTGATCCTCTGGGGAAATCTTGATTTGGTTGTATCCTAAGAAACCATCCATGAGAGAATACATATCATACCCAGCAATCATGTCTAGAATCATGTCAATGTTAGGCAAATGAAATTCATCCTTTGGACATGCTTTGTTAAGATCCCTAAAATCAATGCAGACTCTGATGGATTTGTCTGGATTTGATACTGGTACGATGTTGGATATCCATTCTGCATAGTCAATAGCTAGGATGAATCCAGCTTTGAGTAACTTTTCCAGTTCAACCTTGATAAGTAATGCAACATGAGGGTACATTTTTTTGAGTTTTTGTTTTACTATTTTTACTCTAGGAGCTATTGAGGTTTGATGCATGATAAGATCTGGATCTAAACTAGGCATGTCTAAGTATGTCCATGCAAATTTTATCTTCTTCTCTTTAAAGAATTTTGTGAATTCCTTGAGCTCTGCTGTAGACAAAGATTTAGCTACATGAATGATGTGTGGATGTTCCTCTTTACCAATATTCACTGGTTGAGTTGGCTCTATAAGCGCTGATGATCATTCCTATAAATGACTAGGAAAGACATCAAGAATCCCATCCTCAGGCAGCTCAGAGAGGTTTTCACCTTTGGATGCATATTTTCTTTTTACTGTTTTGGGTTCTGAAACCACCACAATGTGGTTTTCGCCTTCAGACCCTTTTCTTTTTCTCATTTTAATCTTATAACTAAGATACTTGATGTCCGCTTCAGTCATGCTCACACTAGGTTCACTAGTGGAAGAAGTGATAGGTTCAGCGGTGTTAAGATAGCAGGCTAAAGCATAGTCATTGGAAAATGTAGGCATTTCAACAAGTTGTCCTTGTAAGGACCAATCAATGAGTTCAGGATGCATTAGTGTCAAAGGTTCACTGGGTTTGAGGGCATTCATGGTATGTTCATCATAGACAATGACTGTTAAGTAGAGTCCTAGAACTAAACCTTGTATAGATATGTTTGAATCAGAAAGAGACCTAACAACATCATCGAAGCCCATGTCAAAAATAGGAGGTCCCAATTCATCCGATCTAACGTCTAAGCCTTCACCTACTTCGTGCATGGTCTCCATCTTTATGGCTGAATTGCCCTCAAAAAGACTGTCAAACTCGTATTCATGGGAGTCTGTTTCATCATTTGGTTTCATATCTAGGACATGAGTGAAATCCACTCTTTGCCCCCAGTTTGGATGAGTTCTACCTAAAAACTCTACTATGGTTAGACTCCTTTCTTCTATATCCAGATCTTGTTAAGATTTAGTAGTGTCTGATTGATCAAAAGTCATTGGTGATTCCTCTAGAACACGCTCTTCAGTAGCATTGACCTGTGGTGTACCTTTAGCAAATAGAAGAGCCAAAATATTGGGAGGAATGGGAATAGGATATACATCCTCTGCATCAAAATCATCTGAATCATCCCAGTTGCGAGTGGGTATGTCAATGCTTTCTTTTGTTGTGTTTTGTTCTTCCAGAACTTGATGTCCCTTTCCTTTATCTAGGTGATTCTTCACTCTTTGTTCTTTCTTGGATAAGAACCCTAGACCAATTGTGTCTCTAGGTCATTTGTAGTCAGCAGAGATAGGTTATTTAAGACCATTTTGATTAGGTCCAATGGGTCCTTTACCCAAATAACCCATTTTACAAGCCAACTTATACCCCACACCAAATTTTTCTAGGGGTATTACACGTTGTTCGTCTTCATTATCTTCGGGTTCCTTATATAACCAAGCCAGAATGGCTCTTTCCTCCTGTTCATCTTCTAATGGTGTGTTGGATTTAACAAAGGTCTCATCATAGATTTCTTGGGATGTTATTGGTTTCATCTCTTTTGATGGTTTTCCATAAGACCTAGGTGATCTGGGAAGAGATGTGAGTGATAGTATAGGTTCCACTGTGTATCCACCCATACCTGTGTCCTTTATCTTGAGGTTCTTTTCCATTTCTTTCAGTAAATTAGTAGTTGATCCAGAGTTGAATGCCTCACTGTTGTGTGGGACAAGGGTATCTGCTGCTTGTCTTAGTGCGTTATAGGCATAACTAGTGTCGGCAGGAACAGTGACTTCTACACCATTGAATGGGAATTTGATGCATTGATGGAATGTTGATGGCACTACCTGCATCTCATGGATCCAAGGTCTTCCCAATAGAATTTTGTAGGCCAGTGGGAGATCCAAAACTTGGAAGGTAACATCCCTCTCAATAGGACCTATTCGGATTGGTAAAGTTACTGGACCTTTAGAAGATCTTTGTTGTTCATCATACACCTTGATAGTGATTTTCTTTTTAGGATCAATGACGGTCTCTAAAAGGCCTAGTTTCTCGATCAATCTATATGTGCATATATTCAACCCTGCGCCTCCATCTATCAAGATTCGTCTGACACGGTGTTTCTGGATCAAGACTTCGACATGCAAGGGGAGATTGTGTGGATGAATTCACTCTGATTCTTCTGGACATGCCATGTAATTTATTTTTCTCCATCTTTCTGTCTTTTTGAGGAAATTTTACAAAAAAATTATTTTTCTATTATTTTCTCAAGTGGGCACACTCCTTTACCATCGTCGCCCTAGGTCAACCTAGTCCTTCTAGGGCATCTTCTTTTTCATTTCTTTGACACGATGCCACTTTCAACGTCGCATCAAAGAGGGGGAAAATGTAGATGTAAAAAATCATCCTTATATTAATTTAATTAATATTCCTGTAACATTAGAGTTAATTTTTAATTAATTATATCTGTTATATTCTTCTATCTATTTAATTAAATATGATTCACCTTCTATAGTATCTAAATTTAATTTAAATGTTATCCCCCTTTAATGTATTAAATCTTATTTATATACATTTCTCCATTAAATCCCTTTTTAAATAAATCTCAATTTATTTATTCCCTCACATTTCTAATATTCCTCTAAACTAATATTAAATTCAAATCTAATTTGAATCATTAATCTAAGCCTAGCCTAAAGACCTATTAATCCTATCTAGAAACCTACTCTATTCCTACCCTACCCTACCTATCCCTCTTAATAAACCTATTCTCTCACTTAAGCACACACTAATCAAACTTAAAGTGTGATTTTTAACCTTTTAGCACTAATGAAATGCTCACACATGTGTGAGCCACTACTCCCAAGGAAGCCACCAACTTCCTTAAATGTAGCCACTTTTTGTCCCCCACTCCATTCCCCAAGAGTTGTTCACACATGTGTGAGCAACCTTGAGCCACTCAAACCTTAAAGGCTTGAGTTTGACTTTTGTATGACATGTCTTTGTGCCCTTGTTTCCTCCATGTGCATCTATGCGGTTGCCACATGCTCTCCACATCATCCAAGCCCTTCCCTTCCCTCCAAAAATTTATAAATAGAGGCTCTTGCCAAGAGCAAATCATCCATTATTTTTGCATTGTTATTATGTTAGTTTAATTTTAGAATTTTCTTGAGCATTTAGCATATTAGGTCATTTCAAGTTTGAATCCATTTAGATATTACATACTAGGATAATGGCAATGAATCTTAAATTATGCATAACATCTTAGTTTACTTCTTTGGATTTGCATCATCATCTTAGTGAAGGCTTGAGATAAGTTCCTCGTACTTGTTCTTGAGATATTTATCATATCCATTAGCTTGCATTTTTAATCATCATTCAATCATAGTGGGATTTAGTTTATTATGTTGGGAGAGCACACCCACATTTCTCTCTAAGAGTAAATCAACAAGGCTTGGGTGCACTTGTTTGGCTCATCGGAGGTTATGATGGAAGCTTTGTTTTGATCATGCTTTGATATGTTGATATGATTTATATGTTCTAACATTTGCATGTCTAAGTGTGATCCCAACATGTAGGTTTTTAGAATACACACTTTTATTAATTATTACTATGCAACCTATATTTTTCCCCTTTACGGTTTCCCTTTTAGGGTTTCGATCACCTTCATAAGGTTTGATCTCTTTGTATTCTGTAATACCCTCTCTAAATGAATATTTTATCTATCATAACATTTTTGTCTCCAATATTTGCTTTTTTAATAGGTTATTTTGTATGTAGATGATCTTGGCTTATGAATCCTTTGAATTCTAACATGGTATCAGAGTCTTGTTGTTGCTGCCCATTCCTGAGTTTTTGAAGGTTTTGGAGCTCCGAGGGTTTCAAGGGTTTTTTGTATTTTTTGTGTGGATCTGGAGGGATTTTTTGTTCAAAGTACTTTGAGCACAAAATGACCTCACGGATGTGCTCAAAATGCCCAAAAACCCCTATTTCCATATAAGGCATAATCATTTTGACCAAGTTGCATTTTGAGGCAATTTTTTTGGCATATGCCCATTTTATGGACACAAAAATCGAGGCAAAGGTTGAAAAAAAAATTCAAATCTGAAATTTATCATTTGGCTTTTGAGAAAAAAAAAACCTTTTTTGAGGGTTGCGGGCCCCAGAGAGGTCACGCTTTCCCCAAGGAGGCTGCGTTGGCCCCCACAGAGGTCGCGCTGCCCCCGAGGAGACTGTGTTGGCCCTCAAGGAGGCCGCGCTGCCCCAAGGTTGCTACGCATGCCCCAAGGGTGCCATGGGCCCTAAGGGACTACGCATGTCCATAGGCGCGGGCCTCACAAATTTTTTTAAATATTTTTTTACATAAAAAAATATAAATTGATTTTTTTTAATGTTTTTTTCTTTAAAAAAAAAGCATGCTATTTTTTTGTTGTTTTTTTCAAAAAAAAAAATTAGTTTTTTGTGTCAATTTGGTGGGAAAATATGGAGGCAATCTAGTTTGGAGGTATCACCAGTTTAGTAGGGCTCCGCCATTTTTGGCTTAGGTTTCTTGAGGTTCATTTGGTTTTTGACCTCTTGGTGGTTTTTTGCTCATAACTTGAGCAAACGAAGGCATTTTTTACCAAACGAGATATCGATGGAAAGCTAGTTCTGAGGCCGATCTAATTTTTATAGTTTTCTTATCTGATTTTTCCATCTTGTAGACATCAACATAGACATCAACAACTAGTATATCACCACTCTCAGGCTTGGTATACAAGGTGTTGTCCACTCCACCTCTAATGAAACCATTAGCTGTTAAGTGGGCATTTAGCTTGGAATACCAAGCTCTAGGAGCTTGTTTTAGGCCATAGAGAGCCTTTTTCAACCCGTAAACATAATATGGTTTATCTAATGATTCAATCCTTCAGGTTGTTCCATATAGACTTCGCCATCAAGATATCCATTCAAAAATGTTATTTTTACATCCATTTGATAAACAGTAAAAATTTTATAAGAAGCATAAGGTAGAAAGATTGTAATTGATTCCAATCTAGCTACAGGTGCAAAAGTCTAACTAAAATCTATACCTTCCTGCTAAGGATAACCTTTGCATACAAAGCATGTTTTATTTCTTATAACTTTACCAGATTCATCAAGCTTATTCCTAAGATCCCATTTACCTCCAATGACATTTTTATCATCAAGTCAAGGAACAAGTTCCCATGTCTTATTTTTCTCAGTCTGGTTTATTTCATCTTTCATATCATGTAACTAGCATTCATCTAATAAAGCTTTTGAAATAGATTTAGGTTCAAAATCAATTACCAAGAAATAATGTTCAGTCATTTGAGCATGTTCTTGTTTATCTCTCCTTCTAGTTAATATGCATGTATCTTTGTTCCCAATAACCAGGGTTTGAGGATGTCTTTTAGTTATAATCTTGGAGGGTGTCTTTGGAGAAGCATCCACTTTGGAACTTGAATCATTCTTATGTGGAGTGACATTTTTTGTTGTTGTTTCAAGGACAACATACTCAGAACTAGCAGATTTGGGAGTTTGATCAAGTACCAGAATGGGTTCCTCTTCAACATCCTGCACATGACTATCCTCTAAAAGCATGTGCTCATCAAATGTCACATTTACTGATTCAATAATTTTATTCATCCTGAAATTGAAACATTTATATGCTTTTTTATGTGTGGAATAGCCTAAAAATATTCCTTCATGTGATTTATATTGAAAACTACCAATATTTTCATCATCCCTTTTGATAAAACACTTACAGCCAAAAAATTTAAAGTTTTTAATTGAAGCAGTTTTTCCATACCATAGTTCATATAGTGTAAAAGATGTTCTTACCCTTATTTGTACTCAGTTCAGAATATAGATTGTCATGTGAATAAGTTTTTTCCAATATTTGTCAGGTAGGTTTTCTTCATTGAGCATTGTTCTAAACATCTCTTTTACAGTCTTGTTTTTCCTCTCAACTACCCCATTCTGTTGTTGTGTTCGGGCAACAACATACTGCCTTTTATGTCATATTTTTCATAGTATTCAATAAATTCTTGTGAAGTAAACTTACCACCCTTATCTGACCTTAGATATTTCAATTTGAGATAAATTCCCATTCTACCATTTTCCTGAAAATCTTAAACCTTTCAAAAGCCTCAGATTTATGTTTAAGAAAAGTAACCCAAACCATTCTTGTGTAGTCATCAACAAACATCATGAAATATTTTCACCATTGATTGATTGTGTCGTTGGACCACACAAGTCTGTATGTACAAGTTCCAAAGGCCTAGTAGATGTATATTCTTTGGACTTAAATGACACTTTATTTTCTTTTCCTTTTAAACATTCCTTGCAAACAATATTCTCAGTTTATTAAGAATAGGTAAACCTCTAGCATTTTGGTTCTTGTTTATGCGAGCCAAGTTATCAAAGTTTATGTGTCCTAAGCGCTTATGCCACAACCATTTTTCTTCCACTTGACTTATAAGAAAAATACCTCAAATTCTTTCACAACCTATTGAATCAAGTAGATTGTAAAGGTTTCCACTAGTCCTTAGACCAGTAAAAATATATATTTCGAATTTTACTTGTTATTTCAAAACCCTTGGAATGAAAGGTAACCTGATAAGCAATATCACAAATTTTACTGATACTTGGAAGATTGTGTTTCATTCCTTCAATATAGTAGACATCATGAATGGGAGTGTCATTTTTTAAACAAATAGAACCTTTACCTCTTATGTATGCACCTGAATTGTCACCGAACCTCACAAAACTGCCATCAAAATCTTGTAAAACCTGAAAATTTATTTTGTTTCTAGTCATGTGGTCTAAGCAACCACTTTCTCATACCCATGTTGTAGCTTTATTTGTAAACAAAGCAGTTTGAGCTAGAAATAATTTCTCTATGCTAGATACAAGTTTAGGCTCCCATACTTGAGTGATACTATGACTTGACTTACACCTACCAGAAGTGTGTCCATAAAGAAAGAGTTTTTGACACCTAATTGTTCTAGGAAAACCATAGAATTGTTTATGACCAAAGGTAGGTGTTTTAGACATCAAATATGGTGTAGGGAACCCAGTGCATTCAATGCATTTGGTTACAATATAGGATGGTCATTTCATTGTAATAAGGGGATGGATCATTTAGATCATTCTCCATGTGTTTTGATCCACTTTGTGTGGTCAAGGGTCCCAAAGGTACATTTATAAACCTTGGGACACCTTAGTCCACTTAGATCTTGAGTTAGCATTTGATAGGTGTGATTAGGTGTTTTAGGTGTTTTAAGAGTTTTGGTTGTGTTCCCAATTATTTTTGATCATTTTGGTCATATTTAATCATGTCAAGGTGATAGGAATCAATTCAAGTCAATTGGGTTAACAATGTTGCAAAATTCAAAAAGTTGCATAATTGTCAAAATGTTGCTTGAGCAACTTTTCCAAAAACTTGCTCGAGAAGTTCAAATTGGTTTCCAATAGTCATAACCATCCATGGATCGGTTGGATCTATGGGAAAAATTTATTTAATCATGGGAAACCTCTCCAATAAGTTTGTATGACATATGTTGAAGTTTGATGCATTTTTTTAATAATAATTAACTAGATTTCCTGAGCATTTATTATGTGTATAGATGTGTATGGATTGGTAGGGATGATTTATTTCCATTTACAGATAGCCTGGTGATTCTAGTTTCCATAACATTTGATTTGGTCTCATTTGGAGTTGAATTGTGAAATTTATAAGAAATTTGGTGAAGTTAGTCTAGGGAAGCATAAAATTCAGGCCTATTGATTAAATGGAGCCCTAACTTGACATTTATCCAGTGGAAACTCATGGCCACTTGGGAAATGTAATTTAGGGATATACTTGTAATTATTCCAAAGGCTCAGGTCAAGATTTGGTGCTTTGTTTTTTTTGGCATCAAGCCCTAAGCTAAATCTCTCTATGTATTTATCTAGTCAAGTATGCATAGTTGTATGCAGATGAGTAGATCAATTGGAGGGACCAAGAATATGTCTTTTTGTACCATTTGGGGGTAGTAGAAAACTTCCAAATAACTACATCAATTATGTGAATCCATCCTCAACCACTTGCTTTGTAATCCAAGCCTAATTTGGCCAATTAGGTCTGTGAGCATTGTAAGGTGATTCAACCCTTTGATAGGTTGGTTGAAGTCACTGGTGAATATTTGTACATTTTGGCTTAGTTTAGGGAAGGTATCCCTAAAGCCCAATTTGAGAAGATCTAGAACAAAGTCTAGAAGTGTCCATTGGGGAAAGAGAAGTGTCAAGACCCCCTAGGAAGTTAGTATTACATCTATTTACAATGTTGGTGGAGTTGGATTGAATTTATCCCTAAAGTGAAAGGTTTGTAGAAGTGATAACCTATCTCTTTGTCTTCCTACTGTGCTCTCTGCTTTAGGTGGTATCAGAGCCCTAGGACTATTCTTTGGGAAGGAATTTGAAGCATGGGAGATAGGAAAAAAGTGAAGGGTAAAGAGTATATCCCCTCAAGGATAAATAATGTGTAATTGGCAAGGATAGTGAAAGAATAAGTCGCTAGGAGCATGAGGCTTGACGCAAAGTTAGAGAAGTTGAAAAGCAACCAAGGAAGAAGTGTTGTAGAGGAGTCAGAAGAAGAAGAAGAAAAGGATCCCATACATGAAAGAGGAGAGATACATGCTGAACAAAGACCCTTCCTAGAATCCCTTAAAGGGGTTGAGAGGATAGACAAACCTCATCTACCTAGGTTCGTTGGAAAAATGAATCCAAAAGAATGCATGGACTAGATTTAAGTATTGGAAAATTATTATGAGTGTGAAGAGGTATCTGAAAGTCAGAAAGTGAAGTTGGAAAAGTCCAAGATGAAGGGTCAAGCCCTAATTTGGTGGAACTTCTTACAAAATGAAAGGGTAGAATAAGGAACAAACCCTATCACTACTTGGAAGAATATGGTGATTGAGGTGAAGAGACAGTTTGTCCCTAAGGACTATGAAGTGTTCCTAGATAATAAACTTAAAAACCTAAGATAGAAATACCTTCATGTTAGTGATTACACTGAGGAGTTCCATATAATGACCCTCTAAGAAAAGATACCAGAGAATGAAAAGAAAAAATTGGCAAGGCACCTAAATGGTCTCAAGTTCAGTATCCAAGATGAACTCAGTTTGTTCAACCCTAAGATTGTATACACGTGCTTCCAAATTGAACTAAGGGTAGAAGAGAAGAAAAAGAGAAAAGGAGAACAAAATAATAGAGGTAGAGGGAACAATTTCAAAGACAAAGGTAGATTCAATTGTATGGGATCATTTCCCAGGAGCCAAGGTGAATCTAGCAATCAAGAATCAGAGGGAGAGTCAAGAAATAGAGGTTCTTTCAGAGGTATAAGATCAAAAAGTAGGGGAAGGTTTGGTGGAAGAGGATGCAATCTCTTCACTATTAAATGATTCACATAAAACCAGGTTGGGCATAAATCCTTTAGGTGTCCTGAGAATCTTGGTACAAATGAGAAAGGAGGAGATAGAAGGATTCAGTTGACACAAGAAGATGACAACCAGAGTGTGTCCTCTTACCACACATCCATATCATGACCTATAAATCCAGAGCAAGAGGAATGTCTAATGATGCAAAGAACACTCTTGAGGGTACCTACCACCATAGAGCTACCTCAAATGAAGTCACTATTTAGGAAAACTTGCAAGGTGAACAATAAGGTATACAAATTTATAGTAGATTCTGGATCAACAGATAATATTGCATCTAAAGAGTTGGTTGATAAGTTAAAACTTACAATAATCCCTCGTCCATTCTCATATAGAGCCTCATGGTTGACAAAGGAAAATAAAACTCTTATTTGTGAACAAATGTGGGTAGAGTTTACCCTAGGAGAGTATACAAACATATTCTTGTGTGATATCACATAGATGGATGCATGTCACCTACTATTAGGTAGGCCCTGGAAGTTTGATGTTAGTGTTAATCATGATGGTAAAACCAATGTTTATACCATAACCAAGGGTGGTATTAATTATGTCATGAATCCACTTCTTGAGGATGGAAAAGAAAAACATGTTATAAGTAGTGTCTTGTGTGTAGGGGAGAAAAAGTTCATGAAAGTCTTAAAGGAAAAGGACACACCTTGTTTTGCACTTGTTGTGAGACCTCAAAAGACACCCTTTAATAAGCCCAAAGTCAAGGCCACAGGAAGAGATGTAGGTCCTAAATAAGTCAAAGCATTGTTGGACAAGTACCGTGGTCTGATTGCAGGAAGTACTCCAAAGAATTTACCACCATAGAGGGTAATAATTCATTTCATATACCTCATACCAGGGGCCACCCTTCCAAATAAGGAAGCCTACAAAATGACCCCTGAACAGAAAAAAACACAAGACAAATTGAAGATTTATTTTCCAAAGGGTTCATTAGGAATAGTGTGAGTCCATGTGCAGTCCTAGCACCTAAGAAGGAAGGTACATGGAGACTATGTATGGATTCTAGGGAAATCAATAGGATAACCATAATATATAGGCTTCCTATGCCTAGAATAGATGATCTAATGGATTTCTTAGGGGGTGCAATCCAAGGTTGATCTCAAGAGTGGCTACCATTAGATAAGGATAAGGGGTGGAGATCAGTGGAAGACAACCTTCAAGACAACAGAGGGTCTTTATGAATGGCTTGTAATTCCTTTTTTTCTATCCAATGCCCCAAGTACATTTATGAGGCTTATGAATGAAGTCTTGAAGCTTTTTCTTAATAATTTTGTTGTGGTATATCTTTATGATATTCTAATTTTTAGCAGGGATAAGGATGAACATCTCAAACATTTGGATATGGTCTTGAAGAAACTTCATGATGAACAGTTGAAAGTCAATTTGGAAAAGTGTGTCTTCCTACAAGAAGAACTTGTGTTCCTAGGATTTGTGATATCTAAGAATAGTCTCAAAATGGATCTTTCTAAGGTTGAAGCTATCCTCAATTGGCCACCACCTACTACAAAATCTGAGGTAAAGAGCTTCCACTATTTATGTAGTTTCTATAGGAAATTAATTACAAACTTCAGTGGTATATGTACTCCTATCATCAATACTATTAAAGGTGGAAGGAAATGTCATTTTGTGTGCACTAATGAGGCTAATGAGTCATTTGAGTTTTTGAAATAGAAGATTGTAGAGAAACCCATCCTAGTTCTACCAAATTTTCATAAGGTGTTCACAGTGAATGTGATGCAATCAATAAGGATATTGGTGGGGTTTTGAGCCAAGAAGGGAGATCAGTTGCCTTCTTCAGTGAGAATTTGAATAAAGCCAAGAAAAAATATTCAACTTATTATCTTTAACTATATGTAATGGTTCAATCACTTAGAAAGTGGAGGCACTACTTTCTGCCTAAGGATTTCATTGTCTTTACTTATAATCATGCTCTTAGTTTTTTGAATAGGGAAGAGAAGCTTCACCATAGACATGTCAAATGGATGGAAATCTAAAAATCCTATACTTTCACCATTAAGAATAAGAAAGAAATTGTGAATAAGGTTGTTGATGCTCTTAGTAGGAGGCACTTGACTATTCAAACCATTCAGTAAGAAAGTGTTGGAGTTCATGCCATGAAAGATATGTATGGCACAGATGATGACTTTAAGGAGGCCTATCAAGTTTGCATTGACATGACAGAGAGATATTGTAGACGTCTAAAATCGTCCTTATATTAATTTAATTAATATTTCCATAACATTATAGTTAATTTTAATTAATTATATTTGTTATATTCTTCTATCTATTTAATTAAATTTATTTAATTAAATATGATTCACTTTCCTTAGTATTTGAATTTAATTTAGATACTACCCCCTTTTGATGTATTAAATCTTATTTAATACATTATCCCTCATTAATACCCTTTAAATAAATTTTTTAATTTATTTATTCCTCCACATGACTTAAATTCTACTAAACTAAATTAACCTAAATTTTAAATTTAGATTAAGCTAATTTGAACCTAGATCCTACCCTACCTCACATCACTCTCACCAAATAAACCTATTCACTAATTAACTAAGGTTAATTAGACTAATTTCTTGATTCCTACACCAATTAGTCCTAATTATTTGCTCACACATGTGTGAGAAAATTTCCAAAAATTGCCTTTTCCAAATAATCCTTGGTGCCAACAAGGTTTCTTACACCCATGATGACACCTTCTTACACTTTCTAAAAGTGTTTCATTGGCCCAAATCTCTTACACCTCTTATAAGATCCTTCACATGTGTACTTTAAGTACACTTTGACCCATCACATCCAAAGTTTCTCACACATGTGTGAGAAAAGTATGCCACTTTCATGGCTTATGTGTCCCTCATGTGGCACATATGTGGATGCAACATGAGCTCCACCTCATCCAATCCCTCTCTCTCCTCCAAAAAATCTATAAATAGAGGCCATTGTCAAGAGAAAATCATCTCAATTTTATGCATTGTTATCATGCTAATTTAGTTCTAGAGAAATTTAGTATTTTCATAGAAATATTAGTCTTAGTTCATGCTTGTTTCATTTGGAATCTAGATATCACTTCTTAGGTAATCATGGAATGAATCTTAGTTTCTTTGTTCTTGCATCTGCATCCTATTTTAGTTCTTATATTCTCATCTTCATTTGTGAAGGCTTGAGACAAGTTCCTCATACTTGTTCTTGAGCTCTTCATCACACCCATTAGTTGCATTATAGCTTCAATCCATTGCATGCATCTAGAATCTAGTGGGATTTTACATATTGTGTTGGGAGAGCACACCCACAAACCTTCTCTAAGAGCAAATCAACAAGGCATTGGGTGCCCTTGTTTAGCTCATCAGAGGTTGTGATGGAATCCATTGTTTTTTTTATAGTATTATTTTAGACATGTTAGTATAGTTAAATGATTTATATCTCTAACATTTGCATGTCTGAGCATGCTCCCAACAGGTAGGATTTCAACACATACAGATATCACACTGATTTCTTAGATTTTCTTGTGCAGGATGGATTACTTTTCAAAGGTAGTTTTCTTTGTGTTCCTAAAGGATCCATAAGGGAGAATATTATCAAAGAGAAGCATTGTGGTATTTTGGCATGGCACATTGGTGTGGATAAGACACTAGAACTTGTGAGGATATTCTACTATTGGACCAAATTGCAGACATATGTGAGGAAGTATGTGGAGAGTTGTTTGGTTTTTTAGAAACCCAAGGGTCACACCTCCAATGTAGGGTTGTCCACTCCATTTCAAATCCATTCCAAACCTTGAGATTCTATAAGTATGGAATTTGTCTTCGGTCTTCCTAAACCAAACCTGGAATTGACAGTGTATATGTAGTAGTGGATAGATTTTCTAAAATGGCACACTTTATACCATGTAGAACCACTAATTATGCCTCACACATAGCAGGTTTTTTCTTTAAGGAAGTTGATAGACTCCATGGATTACCCTTTTCAATTATATTTGATAGAGATCCTAAGTTTTTGGGACACTTTTGGAGAACATTGTAGAAAAGTATTGGAACTAATGTGTCTCTATCCTCTACATATCACCCACAGTTTGATGGTCAAACAAAGGTCATCAATAGGTCTCTTGGTAATCTTTTGATGTGTCTAACTCAAGAGCATGGAGCAACTTGGGATTCCATTCTGATCCAAGAATAATTTTCGTACAATGATTATGTCAATAGGAGTACTGGTTTTACTCCTTTCCAAATTGTGTATGGTGTTCACCCCAGAGGTGTATTGGAACTTAGAGATGTCAGGGATATGGAGAAGAGGAGTGCTTTGGTTGAAGACTTTGCTAAAGTGATTAAGGATATTCATGAATAGGTGCAAACAAAGTTGCAACATACTTCTGATAAGTATAAACAACATGCAGATAGGAAGAGAAGAGACTTGGAATTCAAGGTAAGAGATATGGTGATGATCCACCTCAATAAAGAGAGGTTACCTAAGGAGAAGTATACTAAGATCATGAAGAAATTGGGGCCTTTCAAAATCATAAATAAGTGTGGCAATAATGCTTACAAGATTGACTTGCCTTCTCATATTGGTTTATCTCCTATTTTTAATATTGTCGACATTTATGCATATAAGGGTCTTGTTAGTGATGCTTGTATTGCAAGTGATCCAGATCCTCAACATGCCAATGAGATGAAATAATTTCCCACACCATCCATTTCTGAGATTGAGTGCATTCCAAAGAAGAGGGTGAGTAAATAAACAAGGAGAAATACTTACTATGAGTTTTTGGTCAAGTGGAATAATTGTCCTTTAGAAGATGTCACTTGAATGACCCCTAAATCCATTCAGAAGGTAGGCTTAAAAATTGAATATATCTCAACTTAAGAGACTTGAGTTCTTTTTGTCTTGAGGAGTATGGTGTAGGGCATCCAGTGCATTCAATACATTTGGTTATAATCTAGGATGTTAATTTAATTATAATAAGAGGATGGATCCTTTAGATCATCCTCCACATTTTTTAATCCAGTTTTTGTGGTCAAGGGTCCCTAAGGTACATCTATAAACCTTGGGACACCTTAGTCCACTTGGATCTTGAGTTGGCATTTGATAGGTGTGATTAGGTGTTTTAGGAGTTTTAGGAGTTTTGGTTGTGTTCCAAATTATTTTGGATCATTTTGGTCATATTTGATCATGTCAAGGTGATAGGAATCAATTCCAAGTCAATTGGGTTAACAATGTTGCAAAATGCAAAAACTTGCATAATTGTCAAAATGTTGCTTGAGAAACTTTTCCAAAAAGTTTCTCAAGAAGTTCAAATTGGTTTCCAATGGTCATAACCATTTATGGATTGGTTGGATCTATGGGATGGAGATATTTAAACATAGTAAACCTCTCCAACAAGGTTGGATGATATGTATTGAAGTTTGATGCATTTTTTAATAAGAATTAACCAGATTTCCTGAGAATTAATTGTGTGTATGGATATGTATGGATTTTTAGGGATGATTTATTTACATGGATAGATATCCTGGTGAGTCTAGTTTCTAGAACATTTTATTTAGTCTCATTTGGAGTTGAATTGTGAAATTTATAAGCAATTTGGTGAAGGCAGTCCAGGGAAGCATCAAATTCAGGCCTGTTGATTAAATGGAACCCTAACTTGAAATTTATCAAGTGGAAACTCATGGAAACTTGGGAAAAAAATTTTATGGATGTACTTGTAATGATTCCAAAGGCTCAGGTTGAGATTTGGTGTTTTTTATTTTTGGCATCAAGCCCTAGGCTAAATATCTCTATGTATTTAGCCAGTCAAGTATGCAAATGAGTAGATCTATTGGAGGGACCAATTAGATTAATGTTATATACCATTTGGGGGTAGTATAAGACTTCCAAAGCATTTAATCAATTCTATGAACCCATCGTCAACCACTTTCTTTCTAATCCAAGCCTAATTTGGCCAATTAGGTCTGTGAGCATTGTGAGGATTTAGTGTTGCTGGAGTAGAGTTGGTCTTTGGGACTTTGGGGATTTTAGTAACATCCTAAAGGTTACTTGAAACAATTCTAAATTAATTCAGTTCCTTTCACTATCTTCCTTATTTTCTTCTTTGAAAGTTGTTTCCTTAGAGGTTGAAGGATTTCTCTCAATCTTCATTTCACAGGCTATGAGTATGCCTTGTAATTTGTGTAGGGTCATGCTAGAAAAAAAAAATCTCTTCTAGAGAAGATATTTTATTATCAAACCTAGGCAAAAAGGTTCAAACTACTTTAGTTACAATATCATACTCCTCAATTGTTTCTCCAAGACCTCTACGTGCATTGACAACATCATCAATTCGCAGAAAATAATTGGAAATAGTTTCATCATCATTCATTTTCAATGAATCAAACTGAGTCTTAAGAGTAATAAGTTTTGACTTTTTTACCTTAGCATCTCCTTGATAAATTGTGTCAATTTTATCCAAAACATCATTTTCATATTTACAATACATGACCTTAACAAAGACCTCTTTAGTGAGACCACACAATATAGAAAATTTGGCTCTTTTATCCAGTTCAAATTTTGGTTTTTTTATCAAGATCTGTAGGAATACTAGTAGGAAAAGTATACTTGTTGGCTACTACTTCCCACATCCTCACATCAAGATAATTTATGAAAGCTTCCATCATCACTTTCCAAAATACATAATCAATACCATCAAAGAGAGGGGCTCTTGTAAGTGATGCACCTTCAAATTGAGTCATGACAACACTTCCAAAAAAACTAGAAACAATCCCTAAGGCACACTTATATGGAGGGACACTGGCTCTGATACCACTTGTTAGCAGTGAGGATACTTTGAGAGGGGGGGTGAATCAGAGTATCTAAAAAATTAACAAGAAGTAAATTATAAATAAACCACTTAGTAGGGAAAGAGCTCAATAATTACAATGGATCCTCAATTCAACCATATTTATCAAAGTGCTGAAAAAACATTTAATTTGAAAGTTTTGACTATATTATGCTAATATAGATCAAATTAAAACCATGAACTAGAAATTAAAGAATTGCATAAAATAAGAGATATTCAAGAATATCAACAATGGAAAGAGTATCAGAGCAATGTACCAAACACAATGGACAAAAATTGACAAGATGACACAAGCTTTGTTACGAGTGGAAAATGCCCAGGCATAAAAACCACTCCAAACTGCAATTTCAATTATTCCAAATGAGCACCAACTCAATTACATTCATTTAGCAACAACCACTGCAAGGAGAACCAACCCCTTGTTCCAATATCCAATGATTTTACAATAGAACCAGCAACTTCACAGTTACACTTCTTTTGTAACTATGAACCTACTAGCCACTGGATAGGCACAAAAGAATACACAATAGATCCAACTAATTTCATAACAATGGTCACTTTTCTTCAAGCACAGTAAAAATTCAGTACAATTTTTCTTTTGTTTCATATATCACTTCTTTTACTATTTTCCCTCACATATATACAACCTACATATAGTTATATTCAATTGTTTTATTAAATCTAAATATAACTACATATAGCGTGTATATATTTTAGTTAAAACAGAAAAGGAGACTAAATTTTATTTCTTATTACAATGATAATCCATTCAGTTCCAAAGAATCAATTTTTAAAGTTAACCCTCAAATTAGGATAATTGTTCTTATTACACTTTAACCAGAGGTAAAACATAGCAGATATAAGTAAGGATTTAAAACCTTTAGAAACTATCAAAAATCCCTGTCTTTGTTCATAGTAAGATTATCTTCAATAAAATGCATTTGTAATGAAGTAATACACCCTAACAAGGGTAAAACAAGTATCATAACTAGTGAGCATCTTTTGTGTTGTACAAGGTAAAAACAAATTAAGTTACCCATTAACTATCTAATTTCCTTAAAAACAAAACATGTGTTTAGCTTGAAACTTGAGAGACTTAATAAAATCCAACCAATCTAACCTCTGCAGTTTATTTAAATAAACCCATAATCATATTTGCTTCCACATTTAATATTTTGCTTTTTAAAAAAATGGCAACGATAATACCTGTTAATGGTTGAAAAAGAAAATGACATTTTGATCACCAAATCTACCAGCAGATCCCATCTTTTACAGTGGAAAAACCACCAACAAATTCCTTTAATCATTTTGTAGAACATAATCAAAACACAAAATTAAAATCTTCCAAACACATTTTCTGTAACTACTTCAAGATTCAACATGGCGGTAGGCTAGGGTTCGAAGGCTTTAGCCAAAGAAATGAAATGTTTAGAAAACCTAATGCTCATATCACTTTAAGGAAAGGATAAAATAGTGTGAAAAAAATTTGAATTCTATCAATCATGGTGCTACGTAAATGTTTCTTAACTCAACTCTGGTCTTAACTCAACTCTGGGTCACATTAAGCCATGCGGGTATTTGGCTTTGCCACTTTATTTTCTCACAATCAAAAAGACTTTTAAGTGTTATTGAAAATATGGATTAATTGCTTGGTGAGCACTTTAAAAATCAACCATTGACTTAAGTCAACATAGGAAGACATGACGACCACTTTTTTTGTCATCAAGGACAAATGCAAGGGGCAACACTAGTCAGTCAAACATCCTAATTTCTAACATTAATCATTAAACAATACCCAAGTGAAAAATGAAACTAGTCAGTTAAACATCCTAATCTCTAAAACATCATTGAAGAATACACTATTGAACAAAGTAAAGTTTACATTCATGTGCATGCTACAACATAGACAAGTGATAGAAAAAGAAACCATAAATAATACATTTTATAACCAAAAACTAATATTATATCTATTAATTTAACAATACGGAAGATTCAATGGGAAAGGTTTAATTTAACAATACATAAGATTCAATGGTCTACTAAACTTTCCCAAAACAAATATTTTTGTTTTTGTTTTGACAGTTACAATGTAAAGTGAGTGAAATAGAAACACTGACCTCATAGATGAGTATTTGTATTAATGTGTTTCAATTGTCAATGACCAAGTTCTGTATAAAGTCTATGAAAATATCATCTTTTCAAGAAATCAATCCAAAAGGAAATGAATGATTTCTTATATCTAGTGAATTGGTGGTCAGCACCTCCTTGGAGATTTGTCACAGGGATTTACCGCCTCCTGTAGGTTAGTTTAAATATGGTATTTGTATTGGGCATTGACAGTTTGAACTTTTGGTGCAATGACGAATGATTCCAACAATTGGTATTAGAGCCTTGGTCACGGGTTTGAGTCTCCCATTAGTCATTGTTTAAGTCTCATTCAGTGTTGAGGGGGAGATTGTTGACTTGGTGGTCAGTTTCTCCTTGGAGATTCATGACATGGCTTAACCGCCTCCTGTGAGTCGGGTTAAATTTGACATTATATCGGGCATTGTCAGTTCGAGCTTTTAGTGCAACAACAAATGATTACAAAAATATCATGTCCCTATATAGGTTATTGTTCAACTCAATGCTACTATTTCATTTAAACTCCATATCCTTGCAAATTCTATTAAGCTTGAAAAGTATCCAGTTCATGTACCAAATTCACTTCCATTTGTAGGCCTTACTAACAGCTTTTAAACCTTTTTAAATCAAGTGAATACATCTAGTTGTAAATTAATATACAAGTGAAAGTTTAATAAATAATTTATTTAACTCCAATCAATGAAGTTTGAGCACTTTTTATATCAACTGAGTTGTTGGTCTATTATTTTCTGCTAACTTTGTACATTTAGATCTCCTCAAAACAGAATTACCATAACATGAAATCCATCTTAATGTTGTTGACAGTGACCATTATTTGCATACAATTTATACACATGGAAATGGATATCATTAAAAGGCTATCTGAATAGAATTTAAAATGAACTTACTTATAAGTAATGAAAATTTAAGTTTTAAAGGTGAAGTGGCAAATATGTTAGCATGCATTTGATCAATCCTTGATCTTTTTGAAACTGAAATCCTCATTATGGAGGAGGTGTGATTTGTGAAGGTCATTGGTCAAAACTTGACCTAGAAGAACAACTCATCATCAAATTGAACCAAATGTAGCAAACACCAATCGACAAAGTAGATTAGGTGTAAGAGAATAACAAAAGCATTATGGAAGATTTTGATATAGTTTACAAACATGAAAAAGAAGTGGAAAAGTAATTTGACACATAAATTATAATTTAATAATACTATAAAAATATAATAAAATTCTAAAATATTTTAAAAACTAATATAAAAATTATCATGTATTATATATTTTTTTCACACAATAGACAAATTACTATTCCTAAAAAGAAATTATTGTAATAAAAGATCGCATATAAAAAATAAATACAAAGAATACTGCTCACTTACATTAAAAAATAATTGTCAATTTGATTATAAATACTCATAAATTTATTCAATAAATTTAAGTTTTTTATTTTAAAGCAGCAAAAACTAGGGCGTTGTGCCTTGGATACAACAACCCAAAGGGTGTATAGTCAGCAGTTTAACAATAACAACACATTAACACCAAAAACTAACTACTAATATAAAAAAACATCAACGTATGCTGATCATCCACACCATCAAAAAGGATTTAATTTCTATGTGTATACCCAATAAATCATCTAAACTACTAAAATTCATATAAAAATCCCACCTAGGGTCATCCCAGTAAACAAAAAGCACCTAGTATCAGTATCCCAACTAAAAACTAAGAAAACATAATTTTTTTCATAGTATGCCAATAGTGGCAGCTACCAGTATTAACAACCACAAAAAAAATAGAACAAGCAACATAGTCCCTATTGAGTTCCCTTTTAGTTGCATCTAACTTGATGAAATATCGTCAACCAATCCTTTGTAAGGAACTTGAAGATTTCCTTGTAGTTTCCCTTGTCACTATCATTGTTGCCCTGCACTTTCTTTTGCAGCAGACAAAGGGATGTTGTTATACTATGCGTAACCCTCATGGAGAATTTGGAAATCATTCCTATTTTACTTTTGAGCTTTGAAACTCTAGCTTTAGTATTTTCAAGTTCACCCACTGTAGCAACACATTTGT
Source organism: Thuja plicata (assembly GCA_018584345.1). Lineage (NCBI taxonomy): Eukaryota > Viridiplantae > Streptophyta > Pinopsida > Cupressales > Cupressaceae > Thuja > Thuja plicata. Next base: position 136,940 of record MU225231.1, read on the forward strand.
CCCAGTTTCTAGACAGGAAGTCACCATGGGTCCTAGAAGCATTATTTTTAGCAGTAGTAGTTTCCTTTGGCATCATTTCATTGGTTAGGCCTATGGGACCTATTTTAATGCTTTCAAACACATGAGAGGAGTTGTTTGTAACACTATCTTCCTTCTTTTCTACTTTGAAAGTTGTTTCCTTGGAGGTTGAAGGATTTCTCCCAATCCTCATTTTATAGGCTGTGACTATGCCTATTATTTTGTGTAGGGTCATGCTAGAAAAAAAAATCTCTTCTAAAGAAAATATTTTATTATCAAACCTGGGCAACAAGGTTCGAACTAATTTAGTTACAACATCATACTCCTCAACTGTTTCTCCAAGATCTCTACACGCATTGACAACATCATCAATTTGCAGAAAATAATTGGAAACAGTTTCATCATCATTCATTTTCAATGAATCAAACTGATTCTTAAGAGTAATATGTTTCAACTCTTTTACCTTAGCATCTCCTTGATAAATTGTGTCAAGTTTATCCAAAACATCATTTGTAGATTTACAATACATGACCTTAACAAAGACCTCTTTAGTGAGACCACACAATATAGAAAATTTGGCTCCTTTATCCAGTTCAAATTTTGTTTCTTCATCAAGATCTGTAGGAATAGTAGTAGCAAAAGTATACTTGTTGGTTACTACTTCCCACATCCTCACATCAAGAGAATTTATGAAAGCTTCCATCATCACTTTCCAAAAGAAATAATTAATACCATCAAAGAGAGAGGCTCTTGTAAGTGATGCACCTTAATCTTGAGCCATAACAAAACTTCCAAAAAAAACTAGAAACAATCCCTAAGACATACTTATATGGAGAGACACTGGCTCTAATACCATGTTTGTGAAGTGAGGATACTCTGAGAGGGGGGTGAATCAGAGTATCTAAAAACTTAAAAATAAATAAATTACAAATACACCACTTAATAGGGAAAGATCTCAATAATTACAATGGATCTTCAATTCAACCATATTTATCAAAGTGCTTAAGAAACATTTAATTTGAAAGTTTTGACTATATTATGCTAATATAGATCAAATTGAAACCATGAACTAGAAATTAAAGATTTGCAAAAAATAAGAGATATTCAAGAATATCAACGATGGAAAGAGTATTAGATCAATGTACCAAACACAATGGATGACAATTCACAAGATGACACAAGGTTTGTGACGAGTGGAAAAGCTCCAGGAATAAAAACCACTCAAAACTGCAATTTCAATTATACCAAATGAGCACCAACTCAATTACATTTGTTTAGGAGAAACTACTGCAATGAGCGCCAACCCCTTGTTCCAATATCCAATGATTTTACAATAGAACCAGAAACTTCATAGTTACACTTCTTTTGTAAGTATGAACGCACTAGCCACTGGATATGTACAGAAGAATACACAATAGATCCAACCAATCTCATAACAATGGTCACTTTTCTTCAAGCACAGTAAACGCTCAATACAATTTTTCTTTTGTCTCATATATCACTTATTTGACTATTTTCCCTCACATATAGACAACCTACATATAGTTATATTTAGTTGTTTTATTAAATCTAAATATAACTACATATAGCATGCATATATTTTAGTTAAAACAGAAATGGAGACTAAATTTTATTTCTTATTACAATGATAAGTCATTCATTTCCAAAGAATCAATACTTAAAGTTAACCCTCAAATTAGGATAAATGTTCTTATTACACTTTAACCAAAGGTAAAATATAACAGATATAAGTAAGGATTTAAAACCCTTAGAAACTATCAAAAATCCCTGTCTTAGTTCATAGTATGATTATCTTCAATAAAATGCACCTGTAATGAAGTAATACACCCTAAAAGGGGTAAAACAAGTATGATAACTAGTGAGCATCTTTTATGTTGTACAAGGTAAAAACATATTAAGTTACCCATTAACTATCTCATTTCCTAAAAAACAAAACATGTGTTTAGCTTGAAACTTGAGAGACTTAAGAAAAGCCAACCAATCTAACCTTTGTAGTTTATTTAAAGAAACCCATAATCATATTAGCTTCCATGCTTAATATTTTTGTTTTAAAACAAAATGGAAACGATAATACCTGTTAATGGTTGCAAAAGAAAATGACATTTTGATCACCAAATCTTCCAAAAGATCCCATATTTTTTAGAGTAAAACCCACCAACAAATTCCTTTAATTAGTTTGTAGAACATAATCAAAACCTAAAATGAAAATCTTCCAAACACATTTTCTGTAACTACTTCAAGATTCACCATGGCGGTAGGCTAGGGTTTGAAGGCTTTAGCCAAAGAAATGAAATTTTTAGAAACCCTAATGCTCATATCACTTTAAGGAAAGGATAAAATAGTGTGAACAAACTTTGAATTCCATCAATCATGGTGCCACGTAAATGTTTCTTAACTCAACTTTGGTCTTAACTCAACTCTGGGTCACATTAAGCAATGTAGTTATTTGGCTTTGCCACTTTATTTTCTCACAATAAACAAGACTTTTAAGTGTTATTGAAAAGATGGGTTAAGTGCTTGGTGAGAACTTTAGAAATTAACCACTGGCTTAAGTCAACATAGGAAGACATGACAATCACTTTTTCTATCATCAAGGATAAATGCAAGGGGCAACACTAGTCAGTCAAACATCCTAATTTCTAACATTAATCATTGAACAATACGCAAGTACACAAATGAAACTAGCCAGTTAAACATCTTAATCTCTAACACATCATTGAAGAATACCCTATTGAAAAAAGTAAAGTTTACATTCATGTGCATGCTACAACATAGACAAGTGATAGAAAAAGAAACCATAAATAATACATTTTATAACCAAAAACTAATATTCTATCTATTAATTTAACAATACGGAAGATTCAATGGGAAAGGTTTAATTTAACAATACATAAGATTCAATGGTCTACTAACCTTTCCCAACACAAATATTTTTCTTTTTCTTTTGACAGTTACAATGTAAAGTGGGTGAAATAGTAAATACTAACCCCATAAATGAGTATTTGTATTAATGTGTTTCAAATTTCAATGGCCAAGTTCTATATAAATTCTATGAAAATATCATCTTGTCAAGAAATAGATCCAAAAGGAAAAGGATCATTGCTTATATCTGTTGACTTGGTGGTGTTGATGGGGGTTTGTGAACGGGTCCACCAACAGATGTAAGTTGTCACCGGGTACCGAGGTACCAACCAACTTTGCCTGTAAAGTTTGTCCAGAGAAATGAGATTCTCTCAACCTTCAAGCATGTGAGAGTCGGGTCTCGATGGTGTGGGAGCTAAGTTGGGCATTAGGACTATTTTGTTGAGGGGGATAGCTGGTTATCTCGGCTGGTCTTCTCCGAGGATTTAGGTAAGTGGGGTTTCTTGCAAGCATCTATTAGTTACCAAATAAACTTTAAAAGATAGGGCAGAATTGGAATTATTTTGTCTATCTATAGTCATGAAAATACATTCAAAACATCAACCAAGATCTAACATGCTACACTAAAATACTGAATGTGCACACAACCATCAGTTCATACGTATTCAATAGAGAGGGAAAAGAAGTTTGTTAATCTACTTAATATATTAGAGCAAGGGACATAAGAAACATACAACACGAAAAGTATTAAATCAGTGATCGAGAGACCAACAACAGCATTGCCAAAATCCTTCTTTCTTCATTAATGGTGTTCCAGCATCACTGGTGAGTACATCAAAAAGCTCCAAGTGATAATCTATCTATTGAAAGCTTCTAAAGACAAAGGAACATTGAGCTCTACAATTACAAGAACTAAAAATACTAAAATGCTATAGCTATGGACTGAAAAATCATCATTGGAATGAGGTCGAATTTGTTATTTATACACAGATTTTCCCTAAAATTAACCTAACTTACCTTTACACTCAACCAATAAAATACAATTTTTGGTGGCCGGTACTACCTGCACCATGCTACAACAACCTCAAGAAGCATAGAGGTCTGACATGTCAGAAGACTAAGACAAGAAAGGAGGTATGGAACAATTGGCCTTGAGAAGAGAGCCAGAGGGAGAATAGAAGAAATCCAATCCCCTGGGGATCAAGGCTACATGCCTCATCCATGGAAAAGTGGCTCACTATCTCCGATGTGTTAGGTGTTATGTTGGAGCGATGCCTTGGGAAGACCACTAGTCAGAACCTCCTTGTTGAGCTGACATGCCTTGCTGGAATCACCCACCTCCTGACATCCTTATTAAATTATTGATGGTGACCGGTCAGCTCTGGGGAACCTAGACATGGGTCACCAAAAGAATATAAAATTGTAGATCCAGAATTACGGGATCTGGGAGCTTAAGCTCAAAGAATAAAGAATAAAAAATATGCACGGCTAATGGAATTCTCCAGACTCCAAAGAACCTTATTGCTCCTTACTATTTTTGAATGCTTCTAATATTTGGCTTATGCCTTCTTCATCTATGCCCCTGATGTTGTCCCAACGGCCATGAAAAACCTCTAATTTATGTTTGACTTCTCAGGCCTCATTCTGGAATCGATCTACCATCTTCACAGCATCATGTGCCCAGATCATCATCTTGGATAATATTGATAATCTTCCCTTGAAAAAATCTTCGGCAATCGGATACAGCGATTCCATTCATTCATCAAATTTGTTGAGGACGTAGTCCTCTGGGGTGCATGTACCGGTGGTGAAGGGATCGACTTGCGATACCCTGACCACAAATACCTGAAATAGGCCCATAGGACATTGAGTCACAGTCACCTTCTCTTTTAAGGCCTTAACCAATTCCTTGTATACCTCAATTTTGAGGCCAAGTCTAGAGTACTAGGCTCGGAGAGAACCATACAATTCATCTCCCAAAATTCCTGCCTCTATGATCACTTCTTCTCCTGCGTTGAAAACTTCCTCCATTCTGGCCTTCCACTTTTCATACTTTTCCAAGTCCTGCTCCCATACAATAGCGGAGCCATTCGCGTGGCTGAGGAGAATGCTAATATGGTAAAAATCTAGGAGGGACACTACTATAAATTGTCTTATGGCAGCTATCTTCTCGGTGACCCACCTGTCCATAGCCTGCGCCTTCTTCTTTATGGCCTGGAGAGAATCCACGTCACCCTGTGCAAGTGACAATCTGGAGGTGGAAGCTTCCGGGTGGATCTCAACCAGAGGCTGTCTAATTTCCGCTAGAAGTGTGAGGGGATTTTCATTAGTTTCTCTTTCCTCCTTCAACTTCTAGCCTTGTTTGATGTATCAGGCCTCTACTACTTTTGTGGCCTCTCTTAGCAGGTCCAATTCACCCTGCTTATCTCTCCTCCCTAGTGCCACCTTTGTAACAGTGTAATCTTTGGGCCTTATAGCCACTACATCTGTATCTGGAGGAGGTTTTGTGATTGTCACAATGGTGCTTCTTGTTGGACCAGTCCAGAGGGTATGGATTGTTTGTGCTTTCTTGGGCTTCTGGGCCTTTGCACTTCACACCATCATCTTGGCCAAGGAGAGTGGAACACCTATCACTACCACCGAGGCCTTTCTATTTCTTGATTCTACCAGCCATTGGGGTGGCTAGGGTGGCTTTATTGTTAAGACCTGAGTATCTAGATTCTCTTCAGAATCTGGTGGTGTGTTCCTGGAATGTACAGTATCATCGCGCTCTTGTCCTTTGTCTTGTTCCTATTGTTTCTCATGCTCTTTGAAGGCCTCAATATTCACAGCCGTGTTGGTGATTTCCTTTATGATATGTGGGGCTCCTTCTTCACCAACATTGACATCTCATGTATCCTTGGGGATTTCCCTGTCCTTCTCAGCATTAATTGATTCAACGTTTGTATCTTCTGGGACTTCCCCATTGTGCTTCTACTGTTGTTCTTCAGCCTCATCAGTTTCAACTATCAGAACATCCTCTTCCACTGGAAAATCTTGTAAAAGTGGGTGAGATCTTTGGCCAAAATTTAACAATGTTGTTTCCTTTACCACCTCACCCAACGTACTCTGGGGAAACTGGTCACCTTGAGTAACTAAAGGCATTTAGAGTGTGATAATTGGGGGTACGGTTGTTCTCATGGGTCTGGTTTCCCCAACCATTAGTTTCTCATTTGTGCTTTGCCTTTGCGTATCCTCAGTCTCTTGGACTGGTGTTTTCTCCCACTCAGGCTCCCTTTGTGTCTCTTCCTGGACTTCCTTCTCTATAGCAACTTCTTGTTCTGGGACCTCTTCTTCCATGGGGATATCATCTTTCTATTGGGCAGCGATCTCCTCTACCACATGATCTACATCCTCATGAAGGTTCATGAGCTCATCTACCTCGAAGATGTCATCAAACTCCCTGTGTGGGGGAGAGGAATCAAAAATATTTTCAATTTTGGGAGAATCTAAACGGACATCAACCAGAGGCACGTGCGGCATACCAAGGCTAGTGACTGTGTTGGGAGTAGGAGTCACCTTTTTCTTCTTCTTCCTGAGTAATGGGACCATGGTATCTAAAATACTTGTAGAACCTACCTTAGCAAAAGTCTTCCTTCTCATCAATGCAGCCAATAATGGGGATCTTGCCAGGCGAGCAGATGCTACTAGAGTTATGAGGAGGCTAGAGGACATCTATGCACTTATCTGCTGGCTTTCTAGCCTCGTCGACTCCATCTATTTTTGTAGTTGTGCCATTATGAGGGTTGGGCCCTAGAGAGGAGCCTTAGCTGGGGTGTTTTCTTTTTCCTTCCCTTTGCTTGTGTTGGGTCTGACGATGAAAGCGGGGGTTGAAGTAGACCTTTGAACAATTGGCCCCTTTCGAGTGCTCATGGGACATACCTGGGAAAAATAATTATGACTGGCCTCAAAAATGGTGCAGCATACTCCCTCAATTGTCAAATCCTCTGGGGTGGCCCAATCCACCAGAGGGAGGTCCAACTTGTCTAATCATTTCCCTTTATATGTCAGGTCCTCCAGTGGCTCGTCATCTGAAAAAACCTTCGGGAAACCCCGAAGGTCAAGCACCTTCATAAGTTCCTTGGACATTTGCAAATGCTGGCAGGCCTAAAGATCGAAACTATCTTGACAGTCTGCCCAAAAATCTTCAATGTCTTCCTTGTACGGTGGGGATGCCCAGGGAAGTGCCAAGGAAATCTTGCCTAGAGGATCATAATTCTTCTTGGTGTGGTGGAATTCCACCAGTTCCAGGCTCTTCAACTCACTATCTGCCTCATTTGTTGCGGTGAGGCTGCATGCATAATTCCCACAAGAAACAAGGAATGGAATGTTAGTGATCTTCTTCAATGTGAAGAAGGCGTGCAGTTCTAGGATCTGTTGGCAAAACTCTAAAAGAATGATTCTATCCCCACAATATCGGGGAAGAAGATAGGGTTTCCCAGAGAATTTGGTCACCCGAATGTATGTGTGTTGCTAGAACTGAATAAAATAATGGTCATAAGTACTAACTAGGTTCATCGCCTCCTGCGATAACCGGTACTCGAAGTCCTGAGTAAGTGTTTGAATATTTTGGTAAATGAAAGCATCATTTACCCTACAAAAAAGGGGGACCCAACATTTTTCCTACAAAATGAAGGGATGGGTATATAGGGCATAACAAATGGTGACTATCTAGGATGGATGTCTTAGTGCATTCAAGAAATTTGAAATCTGTGGTTAACAAAAACTGGGATAAATTTTTACTTGGAGCATTCTTCTTGCACGACGCGAGGCGTCTGAGAAAATATAGTCCATTGATGATTCAAATCTCTTGGTATTTATTCAGTTGTGAAGTGTGTGCTTTGAAAGAAAATCAAGTCGATGACTTGTGGGAGAAACAGAGAGAAGGCACTAAGAAAATCAAGCCAAAGTCATCATATCTTGCACATTTCCCTCGGGTACCAAAATTCTCCATTCTTTAGTTCTTTCATTTCTTTCTTTTTCTGGGTGGGAAGGCGGTACTCCTTTCACCATGAACATCAAGCTTAGCTAATTTTTATGGTGGTACTTCTCTCACCTTGCCACCCATCTTTAAATTACCAAATAGGAGATAAAGTTCCAAACCTGGGATATTTTAAATGATTTTCAGACTTGGTCAATTAATCAGTGCAAATAATCTTCCCTCAGGGTGTCTGATTACTTAATTCTTGAATTTTCCTTTAACTAATGTCTGGACTGATGAGATGTGAATTTGATGAAGATCACCCATAACCTTTTACCATACTCAAAAAATAACTCCAGAGATCAGACAAATTCCACCATGCTAACAATAGATTCCAAATTCACTAGAATACCTAAGGTACCGTTTCAAAGACTAGATGTTATGCAAAGCATACCGGTCTACAAGATGAAGGAAACACATTGGGAACCCAAAGAGAAAAAGGAAACAAGGAGAAACCAAAAGAAAACAAAAACCAAGAAAAGGCGACCCCGGAGGGTGGCCAGCAAGAACTATTTACAGAGTGTTCCAAACGTAGCACCAGGAAAGAGTATTTACAAGCAAGAAATATACATATATTACAGCTTTTGGGCCAACTCACTGCCTAATGTATTCAAAGTAATGCTTGAGAAACTGCCCATTAATAGGCAATGGAATGGCTTCTCCAGTCATAGTGTTGAGGCAATAAGTGTTAGCCCCACAGATCTCGGATATCAGGTATGGTCCAAGCCAGAGCCATTGAAATTTAGTGTGCTTTCCCTTCTTTTCCCGGGGCTTTTCCCACGAGAGGACCAATTCTGAAATCTGAAAGGCCTTATACTGGGCTGCATCACTTTATTCCTTCATCTGCACCTAATTTAAAAGTTGAACCTCCATGATGTTTTCCCGGTTTCTGAAATCCTACATGAACTATAAAGTCAAGATCTGTAATTTGATGGGGAATACTGGATTCTAGCTGTAAACTAGGTGAAATGGGGATGTCCCCAGGGCTTTCTTTATTCAGATATGATCCACCCAAAGAGAAAATCTAAGCTTTTGGTGCTAGTACCAGGGGTTCTATTCTAACAGATGTTTGATCACTTCAAGTAAAGTTTTTTTGGTTGATTCAACAATGCCATTTCCCTGGGGTTAATAGTTGCTAGAGAACTTTAGAGTGATCTTTCTATCATAGGTCCATTCAAGTAATTGTGCCAAAGAAAATGTTGAACCATTGTCACATACTATAGCAAAGGGCATTCCAAATATTGTGATGATGTTTTCTTCCAAGAATTTTATGACCACATCTGCCATGTTATTTTTACAAGGAATTACTTCAGACCACTGGGTGCAATAGTCAGTAGCAGTCAAAATATACTGGTGGTTGGCAGACAACTTGGGGTTGATTTCCCCGATAAAGTCAAATTCCCATTGGGCAAAGGGTCTAGCTTTGAAGACTGGCTGCAGAGGCATGGCCGAGTTCTGCTCACAATGTGTCATTGTTTGGCAAGTGTGGCATCTCCTAATGTGAGTGTAGACATCTTTGAAGATACAGGGCCAATAGTATCCAACCTAGAGGATCTGATGGGTGGTGGCATCAACTAAGCCATTCCTGGTTCCAAATTTTCCATGAAATTCTTCAATCATTTTTGCAGCCTAGTCCCTATCTATGCACCGGAGGTATACCCCTTCATAATTCCTGCAGAAAAGAATTTCATTTTTTGTCATAAAGTGCATGCTTTTCAATCACAGGGTGTGACATTTGTTTGGGGCTAGCCCCTCTGGGCATCTGTTGTTCAACAATAAGTATACTGGATCGGTATACCACAAATCTTGAGTGATGGACTCCACTATGTATGTCTGGCATTCGATGTTGCGAGTCTCTTCTGCCATCGCTTTACATAGTCCCTGGCCTCGAACTATCTTTATGGGTTTCATTTCCAAATCATACTCTTGGAGGATGGCCATCCATTTCCCCCATCTTTCACCCAATTCACTCTACATTAGTAGAGACCTAACAACTTGGTCCGAGATGATAGCGTGCACTTTTCTCCAGAGAATATAATGTCAGAATTTATTCACAGCATGGATGAGAGCAAAGGCCTACTTTTCCAAAGGTGAATACCAGACTACGGCATTCTTAAAGGGGGAGCTCATGAAATCTATTGGTTGTTCTTCCCCTTTGACTTTCTAGGTCAAAACTGCCGCGGCAGAATATGAAAAAGCAAAGGAGTATATATGAAAAGGGAGGGAATAGTCCAGACTAGCCAGGACTGGTGCCTCCATAATCATTTGTTTAATCTGGGTGAATGCCCGCTTTTCCTCAGGACTCCACTCAATCTTCGTATCTTTTTTTATCATTTCATTGAGTGGCTTCACTATCTCGGTGAATCTAGTGATGAACCATTGGACAAAATTGATCTTCCCAAAGAAAGATCTCATCTCCTTCTTGTTGTCAGGCATCTGTAGATTCAACAGCGCTTCAACTCTCTCAGGGTCAATGGATATACCCTTCTTGGAGACAATATTCCCAAGCATCTTACCTTCAATGACCCCAAATATACATTTCTTAGGGTTGAGGAATATTCCATACTGGTGACATCTCTCACAAATTTGGGCAAGGTGGGTGGAATGATCACGCCTGTCCTGGGAAAAGATGGTCAAATCATCCATGTAGATGATTATGCACTAGCTTACTAGGCCTTCGAATGTAATGTCCATAGCCTTCTAAAATGTGGCCCCTATGTTGATCAGGCCAAAGGGCATTCTCCGGTATGCAAACATTCCCCACTTGGTGGTGAATTTCATTTTGTCTCTATCTTCGTACTTAACCATGACCTAGTTATACTTGGAGTACCCATCTAGGAAGGACATCATTTGTGATCCATTCAAAATTTGCAATACCTCATCCAAAGAGGGGAGAGGGTGATTATCCTTCTTCGATTCCTTGTTTAAATTTTGAAAATCCATGCAAAGGCAGATCTCACCACTTTTCTTCCTCACAGGCATGAGGTTGGCAACCCACATAGTATGCCAAATTGGGAAGATGATCTTGGCTTATAGCAGTTTTTGAACATCCTGATGAATTAGAGGCTCGATCAGTGGGTTAACTGGTCTTTTCTTTTGTTGGAAGGTCTTAGCATCAGGTTTTAGTGGGATGGTATGGGTCATGATAGATGTATCATAAGTTTTCAATTCCTCATACCCCCATGCAATCACGTCAATGTATTCTCAGAGAACTGTGAGAATATTCTCCTTCTCCTTAGGGGAGCAGGAGGTGCCAATGTGTACCTATTTTTCTTCACCGGCCTGGCCGATGTTTACTTTCTCAAATATTCCTCCCCCAGTGGAGGATGATATCTTTTCCCGGCCCCGAGGGTCCGAGTCAAAGACTTGTTCTAGCGCTACCATCCCCTTAGTGATGGTGTTGGTTGGTAAGTCTATGATCCCATCATCTTCTTTACCCTACCCAATATCATCATGGTCTCTTTCTTCCACTATCTGGTCCTCAAAAAAACCAACATTGGCCATGAAGGCCAGGATTTGTTGATCATCTTCAAAAAATTGAAAATGGGTGACATTGTCTGGAATGGACGGGGTGGGGATCATCTCAATGGAGAATTTCCAGAGCTGGGAGCTAGCCATTGGCTCAAGAGTGCTGGTAGATACAACTAGGGCATCCAGAATGTAATTTATTTTCTGGGGAATAAGTTCAATTTCAAAGGCATCAAAATCTTTGATGAGGCTCCATGCCCGATTGCAATATGCGGCCAACCTTTTATCATGACATGTGTATTGGCTCTAGACTTTCTTTTCGATCAACTCTAAATCACCCAATGCCTGTAGGTGGGTGATTCCCTTTCTTAGTGCAAATAAAATTTCAAGGACCAAAGCCTCATACTCTGTAACATTATTTGTGTAGTTGAACTGCAACCAGTAAGATGCGAGGAAAGATTTCCCTCGCAGGTTGATCAATTCCACTCCGGCCACATAGCCTTGTTTGGACCGGGACCCATCAAACTTCAAGGTCCAAAAATTATTATTCATTGTCTAGGGATAGGAAGGAAAAGTGGCCTTTGGATTACTTTTGGGAGGGTTGGGAGGAGTTTCCTCTAGCTCTGATAGTACTTGGGTGAGGTTTTCCTCTGGAGAAGCCTGTGGCTGGGATTCCTAGATAGGTGACATCATGGAGATATCGTTGGAGTGAGTACTAGATCCAGGCATATCCAAAAAGTGTTTCTTCTCCTGGAGGGTGTTGATGTGTCAGGTTATAGTGGAAAAATAGGGCTCGCACTCTATTTTTGAATGTTTTTGGTAATGCAACCGGCACCAAGTGTCAGACAAGAGTGTAGCGGGGGTCGCTGCGGTACCCTTTGAGTTAACTTCACCCCTTAGTTTTTCATCCAAGTCCTGCATCCTCTAAGAAACAATGGTATCCTCCCCTGGAGTGAAATCAAAGGTAAATATTTCTAGGGGTTGGTACACCCTGGGGGAAGTCGTAGAGAAGAGGACTTTGTTCACCCTCCCCACTTTGGTGAGGGCCTGTTTCATTTGGCGCTTGCTTTCTACCCAGATCTAGTTAGATTATCCCTCCTAGGGGAGCCACAAGTAGTAGAAGTCAGTGGAGAAATACCCGTTAAGGGACTTAGACCAATTTCAACTTAGTAACATCCTATAAGTCTCTGGGATGTCCACCACTTGGATGTTAATTAAACTGGCTATCTTGGGGTCTTGGATGAGGTGAATCTGGATGTTCTTTAGTTTGCCTACTAATTTTACAACAGTCTTGTCCAGCTGGACTACTGCGCCATTAGATGGATTAGGATGAAATCCAAGCTTCAGCATATGGATAGGGGCATGACGTTACCCGAAGCTCTAGAATCTACAAAGAAATTTTAAAGGTTCTTCCCTTGTATGTTTAATCCTAGTAAGAAGGGAGGATCCTTAGTGTTTCCTTGGAAGAAAGTCGCATTGGCATCATCAAAAGTGACAGTCTTGGGTGGGCGACTGACAATTTCTAGGTTTCCCAAGAGCTTCAAAAGGGACTTCCTCTACTCGGGATAGTTTAGCAAAACCTCCATCAAGGTCATGGAGGTGGTAGTTTGTTCTAACGCCTTTGTGATGTCAAACCTCCCCCCAGAGAATTTTTGGCTTCCTTCGGTCGGGTCCTTATCTTGGTTAGAGCTAGACCCTCTCGGTGGGAAGTAGTGATCAATGGTGTTATCTTGGGGAGGGGTGTCCTTCAGAGGTGTAGGCATGTCAACTGGTCCTTTACCAGCCTGGCTCTAGGTGTTGTAGGGATTCCATGGGTTGGTGAAGGCATTGGCCTCAAAGGCTAGAATAGATTTGTCAAAGAACCCCTATAGTCCAGGATCTTCTTCATCTCCTTTACCAGCTCCAAAGAAGATGGTCTCACAGGTGAAGGCGCCGTGAGTGGGCTCCTGAATGGGGGGTTCCAGGGGAGTAGGATCAGTAGTTTGCTGTCTATCCAGCTGGGAGATCATGATGACCTTTTCCAGTGTGGAACAATTCACCTTGGGATGAGAGCCTATGTCATGCAATCTACACCAATTGGTCAGGGGCTAGAGTTCTATGACTGGTGTGAAATGGGAAGGTTTAGCACCACCCTGATTGGTGTTTTGGTTTAGAGGAGGACCTCCGATGTTAGCATTGTTTTTCTATTGTTGTTGGCTGGGCCAAGGCCCGTTGTTGTAATTCCTTACTCTGGCATTGGTATTTCATTGGCCAGAGAATATATTCCCTCTTTGGGAATTGGTGTTGTGGGGTGCAAGAGACCCCGCCTTCAGCTGTCCCATGTCCACAGTTAGTCAGGACAATAGTCGCCGAATGGATTCAACCTTGGCAGACAATTGGGTGTTCACGACACAATGTGACGGTTGTTGAGGTTGGTTCCTGGGTAAGGTAGTAGTAGGTACTGGAGTTGAGGGTGGCAATCCTCTAGCCACAAGTGAATAGAAGAAGGGTACTCTAGAAGGTTGTCTCTGTGGTTATTGTGTTTGTTGCGACTGGTTCTAGGGGATGAATTCTAGACCCGATATTGTCTGGGCTTGCGATGGATATATGTACTAGACCTGTTGGTCTACCAATGATGGTGGAGGATTCATAGCCATCGCAGGGGCACCCATTACCTAATTAGGGTTGTATCCCCTGGCGTAGGAAGTTTCATTGGGGATCATGTTGAAAGGCATGCTCTGCCCAATCCTACCTAGAGACTTGTTAAGACCGCAGTACAACTCCAAGGCTAGGTTGTAAACTTTTTCCAAAGTATCCCGATCAATGGGGGCGGTAGTTCTCCATAGGAGTGGCAACAAAAGGGTCCATTATGTTCAGGTATGTCTGGATATTCACTTTCAGGGATGGGATGAAAGGACCCGTGCACCGCTTCAAGGTGTGTTGGAACCTGTGGTTAAATACTGCAAGGGGCTCATTGGGCTCCTTCCTAATGGAGATGAACTAGTTGTGGGACCACGCTAGGTCCATGTGTATGTGAAAGGCCGCCAGGAAGGCGTCCTTGATGTCCTACCAACTGTTGATGGAGTTGGCTAGCAAGTTAAGGTACCAGTTCAGCTCATTCTTTCCCAGGGATAGAGGGAACATCTAGGTCACAATGTCTTGATGTTGGATCTAGTGTCGGTTCATGGCATCCTTATATGACTGTAGATGCTCTTTTGTGGTTCATGAGCCTAAGTGCTCATATCAGGGGAAAATATTTTCTAAGTGTGAAGGAAGATCGTTGGTTGCACTTGAAAATGTTCCCATTGGGGACCCAGTGTTGCCAAAGTAAGAAGCCATTGGGGGTGTTGGATTTTGGCAAGGCTGATTGTTAATCCTCAGGGTTTTCTAGAAGACTTGGGTATTCTAGGTTGTAGTAGAGCCCCGAACAATGGTGGCTGGCTTAGTTTACAGGGTCTATTTCTTTTGAGCCGGAGGCTCAAGCTCAACAAACCTTCAAGGATTGGGGGTTGATCCAAGGATTCTCTCAAATCAGGCTGGTGAAAATGATCCAATCCCACTAAAGGTCTATTTCCTAAAAATATGGCTTGGGGAACCCTCAGGTGGTGTAAAATCTAAATCCTTAGAAGGGGACGAGCTCATGCCCTCCTTCTAGCGCCAGTTTTTGTTGATGGGGGTTTTTGACAAGGTCCGCCAATAGATGTAAGTTGTCACTGGGTACCAGGATACTGGCTAAATTTTCTTGTAAAGGTTGTCCTAAGAAATGATATTCTCCAGGCCTTCAAGCATGTGAGAGTCAGGTCTTGACGGTGTGGGAGCTAAGTTGGGCGTTGTGACTATTTTTTTTTGGGGGATAGCTGGTTATCTTGGCTCATCTTCTCTAGGGATTTAGGTAAGTGGGGTTTCCTGCAAGCATCCATTAGTTACCAAATAAAATTCAAAAGATAGAGCAGAGTTAGAAGTATTTCATCTATCTATAGTCATGCAAATACATCCAAAACATCTACCAAGCTCTAACAAGCTACAATAAATATTGAATGCGTACACAACCATTAGTTCATATGTATTCAATAGTGAGGGAAAAGAAGGTCATTAATCTACTTAATATATTAGAGCAAGGGACATAAGAAACATACAACACGAAAAGTATTAAATCAGCAATCGAGAGACCAACACCAGCATTGCCAGAATCCTTCTTTCTTCATTAATGGTGTTCCAACATCACTGGTGAGTACATCAACAAGCTCCAAGGGAGAATCTATCTACTGAAATCTTCTAAAGACTAAGGAGCATTGAGCTCAGTAATTATGAGAACTGAAAATACTGAAATTCTATAGCTATGGACTGTAAAATCATCAATTTTGCTGACCCTTGGAATCAGGTCAAACTTGTTATTTATACACATATTTTCCCTAAAATTAACCTAACTTACCTTTACACTCAACCAATAAAATTCAATTTCTAGTGGTTGATACTACCTACACCACGCTAAAACAACCTCGAGAAGCACAAAGGTCTAACATGTCAGAAGAATAAGACAAGAAAGGAGGTATGGAAGAATCAGCCTCAAGAAGAGAGCCAGAGGGAGAATAAAATAAATTTGATCCCCTAGGGATTGAGGCTACATGCCTCATCCATGGAAAATTGGCTCACTATCTCTTATGTGCTAGGTGTTATGTTGCAGCAGCGCCTTGGGAAGACCACCTGTCAGAACCTCCTTGTTGAGCCGACGTGCCTTGCTGGAATCACCCACCTCTTGACATCCTTATTAACTACTTGATGGTGACTGGTCAAATTTGGTGAACCTAGATGTGGGTCACCAAAAGAATACAAAACTGTAGATCTAGAATTCTGGGATCCGGGAGCTTAAGCTCAAAGAATAAAGAATACAAAATATGCATGGCTGATGGAAGTTTCTAGACTCTGGAGAACCTTATTGCTACTTACTATTTTTTAATGCTTCTAATACTTAGCTTACACCTTCTTCATCTATGCCCTTGATGTTGACCCACTGGCCACGAACAACCTCTAATTTCTCTTTGACTTATCTGGCCCCATTCTAGAATTCATCTACCATCTTCATGGCATCATGTGCCTAGATCATCATCTTGGATAATCTTGATAATCTTCCCTTGTCAAAATCTCTGGCAACCAGATACAAGGATTCCATTCATTCATCAAATTTGCTGAGGACATAGTTCTCCAGGGTGTATGTCCCAGTGGTGAAGGGATCAACTTGCGATACCCTGACCACAAATGCCTAAAATAGGCACATAGGATATTGAGTCACAGTCACCTTCTCTTTTAAGGCCTTAACCAGTTCATTGCATACCTCAATTTTGATTCCAATTCTAGAGTACTAGGCCTATAGAGAACCATATGATTCATCTCCCAAAATTCCTGCCTCTGTAACAGCTTCTTCTCTTGTGTTGAAAAATTCCTCCAACCCAGCTTTCCACTTTTCATAATTTTCCAAGTCCTTCTCCCATACAATAGCGGAACCATTCATGTGGCTGACGAGAATGCTGATCTGGTAAAGATCCAAGAGGGACACTGCTAAAAATTGTCTTATGGCAGCTATCTTCTCAGTGACCCACCCGTCCACAGCCTACGCCTTCTTCTTCATGGCCTGAAGATAATCCACATTGCCCTGTGCTAGCAGCAATCCAGAGGTGGAAGCTTCTAGGTGGATCTTGGCCAGAGGGTGTGTAATTTCCGCTAGAAGTGTGAGGAGATTTGCATTAGTTTCTCTTTTCTTCTTCAACTTCTGGCTTTTTTTGATGTATCGAGCCTCTACTACTTTGGTGGCCTCTCTCATCAAGTCCAATTCACCCTACTTATCTTTCCTCCCCAGTGCCACCTCTATAATAGTGTAATCTTTAGGTCTTACGGCCGCTGCATCTGCATCTAGAGGAGGTGTTGCGATTGTCACAATGGTGCTTCTTGTTGGACCATTTCAAAGGGTATGGACTATCTGTGCCTTCTTAGGCTTCTTTACCTCTGCACTTTAGGCCATCATCTTGGCCAAGGAGACTGGAACACCTATCACTACCGTCGGGGCCTTTCTCTTTCTTAATTCTACCAGCCATTGGGGTGGCTAGGGTGACTTTGTTGTTAAGACCTAAGTATTTGGATTCTCTTCAGAATTCGGTGGTGCATTCCCAGAATGTACAGTGTCATCAGGCTCTTGTCCTTTGTCTTGTTCATGTTCTTTCTCTTTCTCTCTAGAGGCCTCAGTATTCACCACTGTGTTGGAATTTTCCTTTTTGATATCGAGGGTTCCTTCTCTACCAACATTGACATCTCATGTATCCTCAGGAATTTCCCCATCCTTCTTAGCATTAGTTGATTCAACATTCATATCTTTGGGGACTTCCCCGTCGTTCTACTGTTGTTGTTCTTCAGCCTCATTAGTTTCATCTGTCAAAACATCCTCTTCCACTGGAACATCTTGTGGAAGTGGGTGAGGTCTCTAGCCAAAATTTAACAATGTTGCTGCCTTTACCACCTCAACAAACATACTTCAGGGATACTGGTCACCCTAAGTAACTAAAGGCATTTGGAGCATGATAAGTGGGGGTATGATTGTTCCCATGGTTCTGATTTCCCCAACCATCAGTTGCTCATCTTTTCTTTGCCTTTACATATCCTCTGTCTCTTGGACCGATTTTTTCTCTCGCTCAAGCTCCCTTTGTGTCTCTTCCCAAACTTCCTGCTCTGCAGTAGCTTCTTGTGCTGGGACCTCTTCTTCAATGGGGATATCATCTTTCTCTTGGGCAGTAATCTCCTTCACCACGTGATCTACATTCTCATGAAGGTTCATGAGCTCATCTACCCCAAAGATGTCATCAAACTCCCCATGTGGGGAGAGGAATCAAAAATATTTTCAAGTTTGGGAGAATCTGAACTGACATCAATTGAAGGCACGTCTGGCATACCGAGGATAGCGATTGCACTGGGAGTAGGAGTCACCTTCTGCTTCTTCTTCCTGAGTAATGGGACCATGGTATCTAAAATACTTGTAGACCCTACCTCAGTGAAAGTCTACCTTCTCATCATTGCGGCCAACGACAGGGATCCCGTTGGGCAAGCAGATGCTACTAGAGTTATCAGGAGGCTAGAGGACATCTATGCGCTTATCTGTTGGCTTGCCAACCTCATCAAATCCATCTATTTTTGTAGTTGCACCATTATGGGGGTTGGTCCATGGAGAGGAGCCTTAGCTAGGGTGTCTTCTTTTTCCTTCCCCTTGCTTGTGCTGGGTCCGGCGGCGGCAGTGGGGGTTGAAGCGGACCTTCAAACAATTGGCCCCTTTCAGGTGCTCTTGGGACACACCCAAGAAAAATAACTATGAATTGCCTTCAAAATGGGGTGGCATACTCTCTCAATTATCAAATCCTCTGGGGTGGTCCAATCCACCGGAGGGAGGTCCAAATTGTCTAATCCTTTCCCTTTATATGTTGGTTCCTCCAGCGGTCCATTATTTGAAAAACCCTTAGGGAAACCCCAAGGTCAAGCACCTTCATAAGTCCCTTCAGCATCCGTGAATGCTGGCGGGCCTGGAGATTGAAACTATCTTGATAGCCCGCCCAAAAATCTTCAATGTCTTCCTTGTGCGGTGGGGATGCCCAGGGAAGTGCCAAGGAAATCTTGCCTAGAGGATCATAATTATTCTTGGTGTGGTGGAATTCCACCAGTCCCAGGCTCTTCAACTTACTATCTACCTCCTTTTTTGTGGCAAGGCTGCACGCATAATTCCCACAAGAAACTGGGAATGGAACATTAGTGACCTTCTTCAATGTGAATAAGGCATGTAGTTCTAGGATCTGCTAGAAAAACTCTTAAAGAATGATTCTATCCCCGTAAAATCCAGGAAGAAGATAGGGTTTACCAGAGAAGTCGATCACCCAAATGTATGTGTATTGCTAGAACTAAATAAAATAATGGTCGTAAGTACTGACCAGGTTCATCAACTCCTGCAATAACTAGTACCCAGAGTCCTGAGTAAGTGTTATAATATTTTGGTAAATGAAATTGTCATTTACCCTGTAAAAATTCAGGAAACTTAGTTCCCATTGGACTTGGGGATAATGATCCCATGGTGTTAACTAGCCCGACCCATTCCCAAGTTCACCCACTATTCCTAAACATGGAAAGTTTAGTCTCTGTTGGGCCAGTGCCTACAGCAAGTAAGATGTCATATAGAACCTGGAACTCTGGATGATGCCCTTCAGCTGCGTGTCCACATGATTGGCTATGATAGCTACCCAATTTAAAGTCTGGTTACAGGTGGTGATGTAGTAAAGAAAGTAGTACATCCATGCTAAGAAATCCTGGGCATGGGGTAGTTCTAAGATCCTGCATAGAAATATAATGCCCGCCTGAATGGGCTCTTTGAAATCCCCACGGGGAATTTCCAACTTCATCTTTTTATGGTCCCTCTTTGGGGACTTCATCCATTGGGTGTTAAGATGTTGCTAGGAGATGAGAGAATCTTTCTCAAACTCCTATAATGACTTGGCCTAGTTGATGATGACGGACCCCTTGAACTGTGGAATCCCCAGCCCTGAGGCGAAAGTTGCTGCATCCAGATTGACAATGGTTGTTGGGTATTGTAACGGCTGGGGATCGGCAAGTAGAATAGTCCAAGTAGGTGCATTATATAGTGTTTCTATTTGAAGTATCAATTCCAGTGATTGTACCAAAAAAGGAAAGTTCATGGCCTTTATAATGCCAGAGGCGGCCAAATGAGTGGCCATACTGTCTCTGTCAGCCTTCAGTCTGTATACAGCTTGAATTAAGCCCTACATTTCAGCCCAAAGTCTAGGCTCTATGTCTGTTATTTCCTACAATTTGGAGTCCACTTTGGACCCCACAAGAATGCCCTCCTTCAGGTATTTGGAGGTTAGTGGCAACTTAGCCAGCATCTTTTTGGCCTTGGTTTTTGTGGTCTTGCGAGTGGAGGTAGTAGGCAGCTCCGGGCTATCAGGGGGAGTGATCACTTTAGAAATTTTGACCAACTATCTACAACCTAAAAGATCAGAGAACCATTAATACATGATATAATAATAACTTCATGGATTCAAGGGAAATTATCACAATCCATCAACTTTCCAACAACGTTAGCACACATCAAAAATCTTGGGGTATTAAGACACATGAATTGGCTTTTGATAAACACTCGAGGGCTTCGGGGTACTAGACTAAGTGACAAAGATGGAATGAAGACCCAGTGGCTTCCCAACATGCAGATTTTGGAGGAGTTAGTCATTGCCGATGTGACCAGTAGGAAGCTATATGTGGCTAATATGGGTCCTCACGTGGCGACGTGACAGGAAGTATAAAGGGAATTAATGTTGACAAGTGGGATGACATAGGGGAAATTGAATGCCAGATGGGATGGGGTTTGAATGCCCACTCATGGGAAATTAATCCTGTCATCAAGATGATGCAACAGAGGAGAGAGAAAGTTGTCATGGCTCAACCAGCGAGGTGCCAAGTTTGAACTGTGGCGACTCTATCTTGACGAGCTCAACAGAATGGTTTAAAATATGATGGAGTGCGATGAGTTCAACTAAATAGAAGGATACATAAGAGGTATATACACTAGGATACAGAGAACTAAAGCTCTGCGAGGGAAAAAGCATAGCTCGTAGAACAATGATGACATATATACAACATCTATAGACTATTTACACGATTATACAAAATTTACAGAGGCACAAAATCTACCCTATGACAATGTAAAACATATACACTAGATTACAACTGCACAGAGGGTGGGCAACCCTCTGGCAGAGCTAACCCACCAACGGGAGGCAAAGCAGGAGAAAAATGCAAAAGTGGAAATAAGAACAAACAAAAGAAAAAATAAACAAAACAAGCACCACAGAAGCAAAAAGATAGAAAACCAGAGGAACAGAGAACCAGAGAAGGAAAAATGGCAACCAACCTAGAAACATGAAGGGCACAGGGAAGATGAGCACAAGAAACACTCTGCAATAGGTCCACCTTCAAACAATCACAAGCAAACACCAGAAATCAACGTTCAATTAGCCACTAAGCATAGGGAGAAATTTGTAGTTTAATGACCTTAATCACCTTAAAATTGCTCTGTTCTCTAAGTGTTTTAATCGCGGTAATTGTGAAAATGATAGGTAACTTCCATTTATACCCCTAGGGTAAAAAAAAGTTTCACTCTTTCCGCAAACTCTAGGACAAGTAGGCCTCCGGGCTCCAGGCCTGGGGATTCCATGCAACCATACCTTCTCGCAAAAGAAGAAATCATGGTAAAGGATCCTAGAGTCCAGAATCTATCTCTAGAAGAAAAAACAAACTGTGGGACTGGGTCCCAGAGACACAAGAAGACAAAAGAAAAAGAAAAATATCCCTCGCGGAAGCAAAGCCCGAAGGTCAAACAAAGAAAATAAAAGAAAACAAGGGAAGAGAAAAAGCGAAAAAAGGGGGACCCAACATATTGCCCAAAAAATATAGGGACGGGTATGCAAGGCATAATAGGTGGTCAGCACCTCCTTGGAGATTTGTCACATGGCTTAACCACCTCCCATAGGTTGGGTTAAATATGGTATTTGTATCGGGCATTGACAGTTTGATTTTTTGATGGAATGACAAATTATTCCAACAATTGGTATCAGAGCCTTAGGTCACGCGTTTGAGTCTCCCTTTAGTGGGTTTTGAAGGCTTAGTCGGTCCTGAGGGGGAGATTTTTGACTTGGTGGTCAGCACCTCCTTGGAGATTCATGACATGGCTTAACTACCTCCCATGGGTTGGGTTATATCTGGCATTGTATCGGGCATTGTCAGTTTGAGCTTTTGGTGCAACAGCAAATGATTCCAACAATATCATGTCTCTAGATAGGTTATTGTTTAACTCAATGATACTATTTTATTTAAACTCCATATCCTTGTAAATTCTATGAAGCTTGAAAAGTATCCAATTCATGTACCAAATTCACTTCCATTTGTAGGCCTTACAACTTTGAAACCTTTTTAAATCAAGTGAATACATCTAGTTGTAAATTACTATACAAGTGAAAATTTAATTGATGACATTAATTTTTCATTAGTATTCAAACAACATTTTTGGTAAGCCTACACCGAAAGATAGTAAAGGGAAAACCAAAGGACAGTCAAGCATGACCGAAAGACAGAATCGAAAGTCAGTTGCAGCCCGCAAAAAGTGGATCTGAATTCCACATCAGATAAAGCAAGGGTATTCTATTTATAAGATATTTAATTTTTTTAAATCCATTTCTTTAGGGACAAGAAACATTAATGTAAGTGTTTTAATCAGTCTAACTGATTTAAAACACAGAGACTACGAAGTCTAGGTGCAAGTTGTAAACCTGATCTTAGAGTTAACATTTTTTTTTATCTCAACTCAATGAAATCAATCCATATATAAATAGATGATGTAATCATTCATTAGAATGTGTAAGTGAAAGGAGAATAGAATGAGCACATCTATGGATTGAATTGAGAGTTTCAAGAACCAGAGCAGAAAAACAAGAATTTGGTTAGCAGAACCAAGAATAGAGGAAACTGATAATTAGAGGTATTATTCAATCACAATTAAGGTGATATTTTTGTATGTGAACTAAATAGGATCTGTATCAGCAATAGGAGATTGCATTTACTAGATCAATTTGTAATTTTCTATCATTCTAACAAGTGAAGCAAAGTGTAAGAAATCCTTTCAAGAAAGGTGGATTTAACAGTCCAATATCAAATCTCTTAACCGAGTGCACACTTAATAGTGTTGCTAAAAGATCTTAATAGAGTAGAATTTAACAAGTCTCCATTGATACTCCTAACAGGGTAGATCATTAGAAGTGATCAAAATTGTAAGCCTTAATCGGCCACTTCCATTCTGCAGATAGTGAAGTTTTGTGGGTGTCATCCCCACCGCAATTTTTACTTCATAACAGGAGTTTTCTGCAATATCATATCTTGTTTTATGTGTCAATTATGTTCATGAATGTTTCTATGAATGATTCATATGTTTATTAATGTTATGAATTGATATAACTCACACAAAGATAGTTTAGATCAGATTTAATGGATATGCAATTGATTACAAAGGTTAATTGATTAAAGAACTAGAAAAAGTTTTAGAGGTACTGATTCACCCCTCCCCTCTCAGTACTACTTCCCATTAAATCCAACAATTGGTATCATAGCTAAGTCTCTTCTTGGAAATCTCAAAGGCTTAAGAGAAAATATCATACAATGGAGAAGTACAAACTTGATAAAAATATTGAGAATAAAAAGCTTGAGATACAGATGTTCTATGAATAGTATAAAGAAGCCAGAATCAGCTTGAGATAGTTGCTTGATGAGAGGAAAGGAATGGAAACTTGAAGCAATGAAAAGGATTATCAAGAAGAAGATATTCTAGATTTCTTTGAGTCTTTAGGATTAAATGAAAGCAAAGCATCAAATACATCAGAAGAGAACATCACAAATCTAAAGGAGATCAATCAACAACTGACAGAGAAAATAAGGATGTTGAAAATCGGTCAAGAGATCTAGATGGTTAGAATGATTGATGTGATGAGTTCTGCTAGACAAGCTGAAACAGAAAGAACACTAGCTACTGATGATAGGAGGAATATTATAGAGAAACTGCAAGAAAAGGAGTTAGAAATTCAAAGACATGTTGAGCATCACCATGAGCTCACAAATCAAATTATTCTTATGAGTAAAGAAGCAAACAGAATGAATGTTTAACTCATTGAAAGAATACAGATTATCGGTGAACTAAGAGAAGAAAATGAAAAACTAAAGCATGAGGTTAGAATTCAGCAACAACATAATGAAGTTATCAAAAAGGATGAAGAGAGCAATAAAAGAAAGGATGATTTTCTGGAAGGGCAACAAAGAGTCAACAACAACAACGGTCTAGGATTTACCAAAAATGGAGAATCATCAAATCAATCCAATCCAAAGAATGTTTATGAAAATCCAAGACCAAGAAAGCTTACATGAAAACACTGTAGAAATCAAGGTCACACAACAAATGTGTACAGAGGCAAAATGAAAGGTATTCCTAAATCTAGACCTTCATTCATAGGATTTTGTTATAAATGTAACAAGAAAGGACATAAGGCATATGAATGTAAGTCTAAAATGGATCAACCAAAGAAGGAAACCTACATGGACAAATATTGTCCTACATGCAAGATGAATGGGCACACAAGTCTTGAATGCTGGAAAAAGAAAAGGCA
>MU225231.1:163994-198640 GCA_018584345.1 Thuja plicata
TTGGACAAAAAGAAACCAAGGTTTGGAACATATGAAGAAGCTAAGTCAAGAATTAAATCAGACCTAGTAGTCAAGAAGATAGTCAAGAAGAAGGACAAAATGGTAAAGAATCTCAAGAAGATTCTATTTGTAGACGAGGAAGAAGCTAAGCAGGCTGAAGAAATTAAACAAGAGGAGGAAACTAAAAAATAGGTGTCTATTGGTAAAGATGAAGAAAAGAATGACTCAGAGGAAATAGATTCAAACTCACCACCTCCTCCACCATCAAAGAGACCAAGAACTACAGCTTCTTCAAGGACCAGAAGCCAAACATCCAAAGACTCTACTCCTTCACCTCTTAAGAAAGAAAAAGTCAGAAATTATAAGAGAAAAGCCCCTACACCGAAGAGAGGACAAAACAAGAAGGGTAGAAAATTCATCAGAACCCAAGAGGATATAGAGGACATAGAGCAAGATGAAGCATTAGAGGTAGAAAATTTCAAGGTAAATGAACCTAACACTATTGATGACATTTGTTTTTATATTGCTAATTATGGATCCATTACTGATCCACACATTAGAAAATGGGGGAAAAGAAATCAAGAAGATTGAAACAAAATTGAAGAAGCCATGATAGCTAAGATGTATAACTTCAAATATGTACCCATAAAATTTTAAGGAAGTTATGTTCCACGAGAACTCTTAGATAGATTATCCGCCCATTGGACATTTTCTTTGGCAAATGAAAAAGAAATTAGAGAGAGTACTTGTGTCTCTTATGCCACCTGAATCTACAAAGGTAGAGATTAATGAAATGATGGAGAAACACAATAAATAATTCTCGCCAAATCTAAGGGCATACAAATTTCTTGCAAGAAAGTTGATTGAACTTGAAAAGGATAGTCACAATAAATGGTGCAAAATCATGAACCAACCAGTTGAGAAAGACAGCCCCAAAAAAGACCTTAAACAACAAGATGTTGATAAGGAAACCCAAGATGATACATCCATTGAGCTGGATAAAGAGGAAAACTATACAATAGGGAATAAGAATACAGATATGGTAGATGAAATATGGGATGATACCACAAATGACAAAGTTGTGGATACCAATGTCATCAACATTACCGATGACCTAGCAAATGAAATCAATAAGGATGAAGATGTCACTTTTGTAAAAGATATAACAGATGAATAGGACACAACAATTGATGAAGCATAGGTGAACATTCCAAGCAAGCTACCAATATTGATAGAGGCTATTAATATAATGCAAGAATCAAATAAATCACCTGACAAGGAAACTCCAAAGGATGCAGGAGAAGAAGCAAATAAAGATAACATCGATGGTCAGCAAAACATCGGAGATACTCAAGATGTAACTAACACAAACAAGGTTATAGAAGGAGATAAGCACAAAGATATGGAAACTCCAGACAAGAATGAGAACGCCAAAATAGATGATGCAAAGGACACCAATGAAGGAAACAAGCCAAAAGATGGATCTCCTAAGAAAACTAACAAAGGTGCTACCGATTATGCTAAGGTGAATGTAGAGACATCTGCAAACACCCGACAAGATGAAACTGATGCAAAGCAGTAGAAAGAAGCACAACAAATCACATCATCAAGTACAAAAGAAAAGGCTGAGAAATTAGCAATGGTGCTACACTCCACTGAGTCACAAAAGAAGAAGAAGACAAAGAAGATCAAGCTGGAGGTTACACTATATGAAATAATATAAATACCGAAGTGTGACCCCACTACAGTTGACATGGATGCACTACAAGAATATGGAGATATATGCCAAAGGAAGGCATTATAAGAAAAGCTGAAGAAATAGCATAAGGAATCAATGGTACTAGAGACAACATGGGACATTCTACACCAAATTGTACCTGATGTTGATATTGATTAAAGAAAGCCTATAATTGATCAACTAGCTATCCTCACCGATGCCATCACAACTCAGAACATTGATGTTGAGAAAGCAAGTTACGAGCAAGCAGAGATGAAGTATCAAAAAAATCTTCTAGAGAACATCAGCCAAGAAGTGGCCGAGAATAAGGTAAAGCTGTCAGAATTCATATCTAAATTAGACCCCATTATATCTGAAGCTATAACCTTAATTCAAAAGCTAAGAAAAATAGAAAAGTTCACTCAAGAAAATAGTGACAACATAGCTAAGCTAGATATAGATCTAGAAAATAGTGCTAGTAGCTTAACCACAGATGGATAAAATGCAGTCAAAATGCATTATGAAAAGATCATAGAAGTAAAATGGTTAAGGCAAGAGTTGTGGGAAGCAGAGACACGATTTAGAGAAGAAGTAACCGAGCTACATGCTCAACTTCTACCAAATCTTACAGTGCTACAACAACATATCAATTTTGCAAGACAACTTATAGCAACTCCCGAGATGTCTATAGCCGACAACATCTATGATATGCATACCAAGATAACACTTGAGAAAATGGCTCTACAAAACCTAAAGGAGAAATGGGAGAAAATGATGGAAGACATGAAGTCTTCTCACTCACACATTTTTGATAAGCATTAAGGTAATTGACCTTTTCCCTTAATATCAAATAAAGGGGGAAATGATACTTGTACAAAATATCATTGAAAATGTTATGTACATTTAGTCAAATTGGGAAAAAGGTAGATATGTATATGTATATTCATAAAGGGACAATGATATGAAAAAGGAAAATATATCATATGTACAGATATACTGGCATATACATAGGGGGGAGTCATTAAATGACTAAGGATTATATATGTTGTATATACTTAACATTTTGTTAGTATTTTGCACATATCATTTTTTTGATACTAATGTCAAAGGGGGAGATTGATGACATTGATTTTTCATTAGTATTCAAACAAAAATTTTGGTAAGCCTACACCAAAAGACAGTAAAGGGAAAACCAAAGATCAGATTGGCAGATCACCAAAAATGATTAAGTACAGAGAGAACCGATGACACAAGGAAGTGTGTAAACATAAAATCACAATACAGAGAGTTAAAGAGGAACCTGACAGAGGAACCCAAAATTCAAGTTACAATGCAGATCGACAAGATAGATTCAATGCAATTGACAGTAAAAATTGAAGGACAGTCAAGCATGACCGAAAGACAGAACCGAAAGTCAATTGCAGCCCACAAAAAGGTGATCTGACTTCCACATCAGATAAAGCAAGGGTATTCTATTTATAGGATATTTAATTGTTTTAAATCCATTTCTTTAGGGACAAGAAACATTAATGTAAGTGTTTTAATCAGTCTAACTGATTTAAAACACATAGACTAGGAGATCTAGGTGCAAGTTGTAAACCTGATCTTAGAGTTAACATTGTTTTTATCTCAACTCGATGAAATCAATCCATCTATAAATAGATGATGTAATAATTCATTAGAATGTTTATGTAAGAGAAAGGAGAACATAATGAGCACATGTATGGATTGAATTGAGATTTTCAAGAACCATAGAAAAAAAAAAAAAATTGGTTAGCAGAACCAAGAACAGAGGAAACCGATAATCAGAGGTATTATTCAATCACAGTTAAGGTGATATTATTTTTTATGTGAACTACGTAGGATCTGTATCATAAATAGGAGATTGCATTTACCAAATCAATTTGTAATTTTCTATCATTCTAACAAGTGAAGCAAAGTGTAAGAAATCCTTTCAAGAAAGGTGGATTTAACAGTCCAATATCAAATCTCTAAACTGAGTGCACACTTAATAGTGTTGCTAAAAGCTCTTAAGAGAATAGGTCTCCACCAATAATCCTAACAAGTTAGATCATCATAAGTGATCAAAATTGTAAGCCTTAACCGGCCCCTTCCATCCTGCAGATGGTGAATTTTTATGGGTGCCATCCCCACCGCAGTTTTTACTTCCTAACAGGAGTTTTCTGCGATATCATATCTTGTGTTATGTGTCAATTATGTTCATAAATGTTTCTATGAATGATTCACATGTTTATTAATGTTATGAATTGATATAACTCACATAAAGATAGTGTAGATCAGATTGAATGGATATGCAATTGATTACAAAGGTTAATTGATTAAAGAACTAGAAAAAATTTTAGAGGTACTGATTCACCCCTCCCCTCTCAGTACTAATTCCCATCAAACCCAACATAAATAATTTCTTTAACTCCAATCAATGAATTTTGAGTACTTGTTATATCAACTGAGTTGTTGGTCTATTATTTTCTGCTAACTTTCTACATTTAGATCTTCTCGAAACATAATTACCATAATACGCAATCCATCTTAATGTTGTATTCTTTTTTACAATGACCATTATTTGCATACAATTTATACACATTGAAATGGATATCATTAAAAGGCTATCTTAATAGAATTTAAAATGAACTTACTTATAAGTAATGCAAAATTAATTTTTAAAGGTGAAGTGGAAAATATGTTAGCATGCATTTGATCAATCCTTGATCTTTTCGGAATTGAATTCCTCATTATGGAGGAGGTATGATTTATGAAGGTCATTGGTCAAGACTTGACCTAGAAGAATAGTTCATCATCAAATTGAACTAAATGTAGTAAACACAAATCGACAAAGTAGATTAGGTGTAAGAGAATAACAAAATCATTATGGAAGATTTTGATATAGTTTACAAACATGAAAAAGAAGTGGAAAAGTAAGTTTGACACATAAATTATAATTTAATAATACTATAAAAAAAATAAAAATAATAAGATTCTAAAATATTTTAAAAACTACTATAAAAATTATTATGTATTATATATTTATTTTCACACAATAGACAAATTAATATTTCTAAAAAAAATATTATTGTAATAAACGATCGCATATAAAAAAGAAATACAAAGATAACTACTCACTTACATTAAAAAATAATTGTCAATTTGATTATAAATACTCTTAAATTTATTCAATAAATTTTATTTTTTATCTTAAAGCAGCAAAAACTAGGGCGTTGTGCCTTGGATACAACAACCCAAAGGGCGTATAGTCAGCAGTTTAACAATTACAACACATTAACACCAAAAACTAACTACTAATATAAAAAAAACATCAACATATGTTGATCATCCACACAATCAAAAAGGATTTAATTTCTATGTGTATACCCAATAAATCATCTAAACTACTAAAATGCAGATAAAAGGCCCACCTAGGGTCATCCCAATAAACAAAAAAAGCACCTAGTATCAGTATCCCAACTAAAACTAAGAAAGCATAATTTTTTTTCATAGTAGCAGCTACCAATATTAACAAAAACAAAAATAAAAAGAACAAGGGACATATTCCCTATTGAGTTCCCTTCTAGTTGCATCTAACTTGATGAAATATCATAAACCAATCCATTGTAAGGAACTTGAAGAGTTCCTTGTAGTTTCCCTCGTCACTATCATCATTGCCCTGTACTTTCTTCTACAGCAGACAAAGGGATGTCATTGAACTATGCATAACCCTCATGGATAATTTGGAATTGATTCCTATTTTCCTTTTGACCTTTGAAACTCTCGCTTTAGTATTCTCAAGTTCACTCATGTAACAGCACATTTGTTATAGCTTCTAGACAGGAAGTCACCATAGGGCCTGGAAGCAGTGCTTTTAGCAGTAGTAGTTTCCTCTAGCATCATTTCATTGGTTAGGCCTATGGGACCTATTTTTATGCTTTCAAACACATGATAGGAGTTGTTTGTAGTATCTGAGCTATCCTCCATCTCTACATTCTTCTCATTTTCAATCTTTGCCTCTTTACACTTTTTTTTCTCTTCACTCACACTATCTTCTTCCTCCTTAGACCTCGTATCCACATTTTTTCCCACTTTCCCATGGGACATACAACTAACCTAGTAGACCACCTAGAAGTATTAGTTTCTTCAATAGTCTCTATGTCAGAGTCAATTTCATGAACAATAAAGTTGGTTTTCTTAGAGGCCTTTCCTTTCTTATTACTTAGGCGTTGTGATTTATGTTTATTATCCTTTGAATCCCCTTCATTTCTCGCATGGATGGGGGTTTTAGTGGTTCCCTGTTAGGATTTTAAACCAAGGTTTTTTATGCCCTTCTTTTTTCTAGGCTCAGGTATGTCTAAAAGGATAACATGGAGAGGTAGCTAAATTTGGGGCTTATTACACAGCATTAGGCCTAGGTGGATAGAGGACCAAATAGAAATGATAAAGCCATAAAATAAATCATTTCTAGAGGGGGATGGGATTTTTCCATTGTTTTTAGCAGATTTCATTGTCTCCTTAATTGAATTTTCCAGGGAATGGAGGAGGAAAATGGGAATGAAATTATACTATGATTGTGGAAGTGGTTAAGCAAGGGAACATGGTAAAAATAATAGACCCTAAATCTTCCTTCCAAAGTGAAGTACTTCATTATCATGAGACATACCTAGTCCCATGGCTCTGGGATTTTCTCACACTCATAACCTTCATGGTGTTTGATCAGGATTTCATTTTCATAAAATAATAGGTTCAAACTCTCCATGTCTAATACTCATCTCATATTATTCCATTTCCTCCCATTAGTGGAGAGACTTGTTACCTTCATAATTACATCCTCATTAACTTCAAAAGATATTCCCCCCACAAAAACCATTCTCTCAGCCCAAGATGTGGCAAAATAGGTCAACAAATTTTCATTAAGGTCATTCATGTTTTCAATACATTGTGCCACCCCTCCTTCCTTACATATATTCCAAATAGTGCAATTTTTGTTAAATCATCATGCCTATTAGGTTCTACTCTAACCTTATCACCTCCCATGGTGTCACTTTTAGAAACAATAAAACTTTGGATCTCAAAAAGCCCCAAATTATTTGTAATGCAAATAACAGAATGAACCACCCAAAATAAATTTGATTACTCAATGTAATTATGTGTTTTCATGCCCTAACCGGCCTCATCATGTTTCATGACTCCCCACACATTTGGATAGCTAATTTTGCAATTAGAATTAAAAGCACCCCAAACTAAAAAATATTTAGACAATCTATAAATTTTAAAACCTTTTTCAAAATCCTTCATACTTTCCCCAAGGTGATGTCATCCTATCATGAGCACACATTTTTTTCGAATCACATGGTAATGACCCTTACTTTGTTTCCACGTCATAACTCCACATGGAGTGTGATTTGGTAGTAGACTCAAATATTCCACCCTATTATGCATAGTCATCCAATTTAAATATGTTATGCCACCACTTAAAGGTTTCCCTTTTGTCTTTCCCAAAGTATAAATTTTTTCCCTATTGATCAACAGATTTATACTTAACAGTACACTCCAAATAATTTTAAGCTTGATTCCTATTTTCAACTATATCAAAAAAAATTTCTCCTGTAAGAAGGGTCTTCACATGATGTGGGATGTGTCCTTCATTTCTCCAACAAAAAATTCCATCCATAGGTAGACCCATGGCTATCATGGCATCTGCAACACTATTGCCTTCATTGAAAATGTGGTTTATGTAAAGGAGTCGAAACCTAAAAAGAAGAGTTATGATATCCTCCATAATTCCTTCCACAAACCAATTGGCATTAATTGACCCTTTTGTGGCTTCAATTATAATTTTGGAATCTCTTTCTATAACTAGAGTTTTAATTTTGATTGGGAGAGAAAACTTAATTCCCCAAAAGAGGTCCATACATTTAGCTTGGTTATTGGTGTATCCATTCATGTTCTCAGCAAAAGAAGCAATTAATTCTCCTTTAGAGCCTCTTATCACTCCTCCACCTACAATATTTCCCTATTTATAATCTTGGAATCAAAATTGAGCTTGTACCAATTAGCATTTTGGAGGTTCCCATCTTCTTCTTTTTCTTGTTATTCTCTTTGTATTATAAAATTTATAATAAGTCATTGGCAAGTTCTAGTTCTAAGAAATTATATTATCTCATTGAGTAGGGGGTATCTAGGGAGATTCCAACTAGTAATTGATAAGTTCTCTATGAGCAATTTACACATAGTTCTGAAGGCAACTATCAAATTTTTAGTCTCCCTAAAGATTCAGTTGTTCTTTTCTTTCCATTAGCTCCAGCTGACATGTGGGGGTATTTGATGTCATAATTGTCTCACTAGGGGATTGTGGGTAGGGCTCCTCCATTCAAGTATAAATTTTTGGATGTCACTATTAAAAACCCATGGTAGTTCAAATTTGTCCATCATTGTTTGCCAAAGTTTTCTGGAAAATTGGCAATGAAGTAAGAGATGAGGTATAGTTTCTTCCTCTTGCTTATAGAGAATGCATTTGTTAGGGAGTTTAAAACTTCTTCTAACCATGTTTTCCTAGGTTAGGATTTTTTTATGCATAGTTTTCCACCAAAATAAATTGATCTTTGGAATTAGTTGTAGGTTCCAAATTTTACTCCAGCATACTAGAGCACTTTCATACTTTAACAGTAGAGTTTAAGTTGATTTGACTAAGAACTCTCCCTTATGGTCCTTCACCAAGAAAAACTTGTCTTCCTTGTAGAATAGGGGGAGTCTAACCTTAATTATAATTCTTTGAAGTTTAGTAGCCTTTTGGAATAAGTCAGGTCTTTTCTGGCAACATTATGTTAAATATTTCCATCTTAGCAATGTTGTAGTATAATCAGTTATTTGTGGGCTAAAGAGTCTTTTTGAAGTCACCATCAAATCCCTATAACTTAAATTATCTATCAGGGCTTTTTCTCCCACCCAATAGCTTAAATTATATTTGATCATGCAAAACAAATGACAATTCTGAAAATCATTTGTGGTTTTTAAAACCATATGTGAAACCTATAAGAGGTATGACACCCAATAAAGTCCCATATTCTAATCCCCCTAAAGGATCATGTATACTAGCTAAAAATAGCATAATTTATTATAATTTTTATAACTAACTAATTTTATCCACCCAAAATGGACTCTATTGGCACCCCACATAAATGTGCCACATTTTGATTTTTTCTAAGTGTGTATTTTCCTTGCTCTACCCAATTGTTGGTAGTTGTTGGCTATTTTAACCACCATTATCCCATCATAGATAACTGATCTAAGACACTTTCATCATTGGCTAAAACTCTTTCATGCATGGGCCAACATGTCATGTTTTTCAATAATAATTTTCCAACAAGTTCTGTTATCCAACATCGGTTTCTAACATGTCATTTTATCCTCCCTAAGGCTTAAACCCCTAAACTTATTATCTTTCATGTCTTAGCCTTTCACCCATGTTATAATATTTTTTTGATCGGTCCAGCCAATCACCTTGCCACTTAAGTTATCAGCTTGAGTCCCTTTGTACCATCTATTCACCAGCCCCATCTTCCAAGTCACCCATTGTTCTAGTTCCTACTCAATGACTTCATTATTTATCTTTTAGGCATCTCCAATCTGATCAATGGATCACATTCACATGTTCTTGTGTGATTATTTCAATTTTCTCACTGGATCTAAGCGTAAATTTGTGTAGTCAACAGGTCATGCTACTCCTTGGATCACTGGAAATTCTTTTTCACCTTACTAAGCTCCCAAGTTCCTTTTGTTGTGTCTAAATCATCTTTTGTCCCCTATTTTGGTTTCTCATTGGATCATTGAGACTTCTTTTGAGTTCCATAGATTTTTTGAGTGATGAGTATGGTGATTTTCCATGTTATTGTGGCTCGTGTTCCCTACAAGTGATGCAGCTTATCGACTCATTGGGGGTTTTCTTTTTTCCCAATGACCTCCCAAGTTTGACACATACAAGGTCTCCTTCCACCATCCTATCCAAATGCAATTATTCATCAATGGTTGTATTTTAAATGATCATTAGGTTTTTCCTCATTGAATCGTGTTCATCCATTCACACACAAGGCTCCTTCATTGACAGTTGGGATTCAATTTAGGATTCTTGGGTTTAATTTCCAATGGTAAGTGCACCACAGTTGGAGATAGAGGGCTACAATTCAATGCTCAACTACTTTCAGTGACTTTCTTGTGGATCTATCAATTTTGGTAGTTCTATAACTATTCTCTTGGTCTCTACACAAGAAACTCAAGTAGATCCATACCTATTTATAGCTTGCAAGTGTTGTTTCCTTCTAAAAAATACACCATCATGTCATATCATGTACAAATTTTTCTTCAGGGGATGGTTTTCCTCATTCTGTCTACTAGGGTACATTCATTGGGTTGTTTCCTATAAACTTAGATATCAAGACACTCCAAGATCATATATTTGATCTGATTTGTATGATTTGATGTCATATAACCTAACCATAGCCTGGTTAGGGTTTGTACTCAACACTTAATTTGAGTTATGTCTTATCTATAAAGGAAAGTTTGTAATATATTCTCAGTTGTTCTCTCTTGTTCTTTTGTAGTGGCTATGCCCTACACTATTAATTGTGTTTCTTCCTTGCATTAATATAAATATTTGTTTTTAACTTTTCTCCCATTTAACTATCTTTTGCATGCTTCTTGTTTAGTGTTGAATGTTTCGTTTCTATTTCTCTAGTTTATGTGTTGTGTCAAATAGGCTCATGGATGTCATATTGTCAATATTATCCTTCCTTGTAGCATCCCATCAGTTTTGACCTACATATGAATCCTTGGGGGTAGATTAGAGTTGAGTTTTTCATAAGTTGAGTGTTTTATTGATGTTATGTGGAGTTATTGGCAGGGAGAAACCATGTTTCAATCTGACGCATCACCCCCTTTACTTTCTTGTAATCCCACTTCCCTTTTCTTTTAAATCCATTAGGTTAGCTTATTAGTAGGGATTTTAGCATTAAGATGGTTTAACATGAAATATTGTCTTGATTAATACAATAGGTTTCTCTATTTAACATGATGTTTTGGTTTGGTTCAACATTGTTGCACCCTTATTTGAAAGGAAGTGAGCCTTCTCTGGAGATTTAACCTCACATGCACAAGGTCCCATACTTAGAGGTTGTTTCCATATTTCACAAGGTTTCTTGGAGGTCTTACCCCAAGTACGAGTGCAAATTTTTGTGATAACACTTTTTGGCACGCATGGTGGGATAAATTTTTAATTAGTTCAAAGACATCCACTGACCATACAATGTTTTTGGCACACCTTATGGGACAAATATTCAAATTTATTTCATTTTCCCCCTGGTTATCCTGTAAAAATTTCATTCACTAAGAATTTGGGTATTTTTCTCAGTGCCAATAGGCTTCAAAGGTAGTACCATCAAACACTATGGCGACTCTAAGTTAAATTTTTTTGGTTTCAAGTAGTCTTAGTGTTGGTATGTGCAAAGATAAAATCTAATCTTTCATATTTTTTCAATTTTTATGAAATTGCAACTTATATGAAACTTTATAATGAATTCCTTTCATAGAAATGCATATCATTTCCCCACATATCATGATAATGCTACTCCTACACCCTCCTACTATTAATACCAAACTCATTAATAGCCATTTTTTGGCCCAATCCCCTCTACAACATGTTATGCCCTGCATACATGTCCCTACATTTTGTTGGAAAAATGTTGGGTCCCCCTTTTTTCTTTTTCCTTGGTTCCTTTTTCTTTTGTTTTCTTCTGGCCTTTGCTTCTATGGGGTCATTGTTTTCTTTTCCTTTTTTGTTTCTCTTCCTTCGAGACCTGGTCCCAAAGTGTTTTTGTTTCTTTGTGCTGGCCGGATTCCAGACTCTGGGATTCTCTGTCACTACTTCCTCTTTTGTTAGAGGGTGTGGTTGCATGGGATCCCCAGGCCCAACGTCTGAAGGTTTTCCTTTTTTAGGACTTGTGAAAGGGTACAGTATTTTTTCACCCTAAGGATATAAATTAAGTTTCACTTGTCATTTTTACATTTACCATGAACAAATTACCCAGAGCGATTAAGGGCGATTAGAGAAAATTTATGCTAAAAAGTGATTTGCTTTGGAAGGTAAAGTAGTGAATTTGGTATTCAATCTTGTGTGCATTTTCATCTTCCCTACAAGGTTTTTAGTGTTTGTGGTCTGTGAGGCTTCTTGGTTTGTAGAGCACCTCCCGTGCTCCTCCTCCCGCATTTCCTAGTTTCAGGGCAGGCCCTTCGGATTCTTTCTATTTTTTTTTTATGTTGTTTTGTTCTTTCTTTCCTGGCTTTGTCCTTGTTTTTGTTTGTTTTCTGTCTCTGGTTTATCATCGCCTCCCATTGGTGGGATGGATTTTCAAGAGGGTTGTTCGGCTTCCTTGCGCTGTATTTTCCTGTAAATAGTGTAAATTCCTATAGATTCTGTAAGTAGTTGTGATTTATGTGTAAATTGTCATAACTTCTCTGTAAATTGTAAATAATTTGTAGGGTAGGGTTGTTTCCTATAAATTTATTTTCTCTTTAGCTTCTCGTGTAAATGGGGTCTCTATATTGGTCTGTACATTGTCTTGTTCGACCCTCCTATGGTGAGCTCACCATGCTCTTCATGTTGTTGACACCAAGTTTCAAGCTTGCCCACCTAGTGTCTGCCTGGTTCAAAATCAGCACCTTGCCTGGTTGAGTCATGGTAGATTTCTCTCTCCTCCATCACATCATTGATGGCGGGGTTAAACTCCCCATGCATTAGCATTCAAAACCATCCCATATGGCATTCAATTCATTAATGTATAGACATCTTTCACCATTAATGCCATTATTTCATTCATTGCGTGACCATGTGACAACCCACATCAACCCAGTACGGTTCACTGCCTAGTCACTTTGATAATAGCTAGTTTCTTTGGACTCCAGGTGCTGGGATGTCCTCAAGCCTTCATCCCCATTCTATCACATAAACCAATATCCCTGGAACCCCTGGGCGTCAATCAAATTCCATGTAAGTTGTTAATTTTTATATTTCCAGGATTTGATGCAAGCTAACATCTTTTGACAATAGGTGAAAAATGGTGGTGAACTCTCTGGAGTCCATAAAATTGCTTTATCTTTTATCACATATATTGACATTCATCTAGTATTGCAGGTTGCAGAGTGCCCAATCAATAGTGTCTAAGATAATTACTCCTTTTGGAAGTCTAGAACTTTTGACTACCTCCACTCGGGTGGCCACTAAGGAAAAGGAAGAGAAAATGTTGGCCAAGCTCCCATTAACATCCAAATACCCAAGGGAAGGTGTCCTTGTGGGATCCAAAGTGGATTCCAAACTTCAAGATATTACTAACACAGAGGTCGGACCATAGGCAGAACTACATGGCCTTGTCTGGACAATGTATCAACAAAGATCTGTCGGGGATGGTATGGAAAAGAATGTGGCCACCTCTGGCATTATCAATGCTTGTTTCTCCTGCTCGGTGCAGGCACTAAAGCTGATCCTCCACCTGGAAAAGCACTACAACGCATCCACCCAAGTGGTTTTGCTTATTGCTTCCCTACCACTAAATTACCCAGCGACCATTATTACTCTTCATGCCACCACCTTTTCTTTGGGACTGGGGATTCCCCAATTCAGAAATGCTACTATTATCTCTCAATCCACATCATTGAAGGAGTTCAAGAAAGTTCCGCAGCTGGCCTGGCAGCATCTCAATTCTTGCTGGTTAAAGTCCCCGAGGAAGGACTACAAGAAAATGAAGTTGGAGATCCCCCATGGAGATTTCAAGGAATGCGTATAGGCGGGGATCATCATTTTGTGTAGGCTCTTTGGGGAACCCCATGCCAAGGAATTTTTGGCATGTATGTATTATTTCCTATACTGCATCACCACTCATGGATAGACCTTCGACTGGGCGACTATTATCACTAATCATGTGGACTTCCAACTATGTAACGTCGGCCAAACATTGAAGTTCCACATGACTTCATATGTATTATGGGTATTGGTACAACAAAGACCCACTCTCCGATGTTTGCAAATAGTGGGCATTCTTGGGAATGAGCCCAACTAGAATGTACCATGGGAACATTATCCCTAGATCCAATGGGAATCCAGCTTCCCCAAATTTTGTCAGGTAAATGACACATTCATTTACCACAACATTTTGACACTTACTCAAGATTCTAGGTACTAGTTTTCCTAGGGAGAAATGACCTTGGTGAGCTCTTATGGAAACTATTTCATTTAGTTTCAGCAACATTCTTACATTTAGGTGACCGGGTTCTCCGAAAATCCCTACCTACTCCCTAGGCATTATGGGGATTGGATTTTTCTTTTGGAGTTCTATAACCAAATCCTGGAACTTCATGCATTATTTGCATTGAATAAGGTTACCTCCATCTTGTTCCCGATCACTTTTGAGAACAATTCTTGTAGTCTTGCAGCGACTAAGGAAGTTGATAATGAGCTAAAGATTCTGGGGCTGTCTGAGTTCCACCTAGCAAGGAACAATTTTGATCCAGTTGGCAAGATAAGTGTAGCACTGCCTTGGGCGTCCACACCACATAATCCTCACATTAAGTATTTTAGGGTATATTTCCAAGACAGCTTCAACCTTCGAGCTCAGTAGCACACAAGGATGTCCAAAGGGATGATGGAGAGCCTCGGCCTTCGGACCTTGCCGAAATATTTTTCAGACAGTGGCCTTCTGGAAGACCCAGTGTACAAGGAACAGGGGATCAACAAGATGGATCTCCCTTTAGTGTATTGGGACACCCTGGATATTTTTACAATTGAGGATGTTAGCCAGGGCATCATACAAAACATTCATGACTATTTTGCACAAGTGTGCAAGAAGAGCGCCCGTAGGGGTCTAATTTTGCAGGGGTCTACTTCGGCCTCTGGAGCTACAGGGACAACTAAAGATAAGGGGAAAGAAAAAGAGAGCACCCCAGCCCAGGTTCCATCCCCAAATTTGATCCCCATTTTGGAGCAAGTTCATATTCATCTTGAGGCATCTTGCCAAATAAGTCAAAAATTAAGCGTCCAGCTGTCCCACGGTCTTCTAGTTACTCTAGTGGGATCTGCCCTCCCAGCAGGATCCCCTTCACTGGAAGCACTCATGAGCTAGTAGACAGAGGTCAAGGAGGAATCTGCAGCTATTTTGCATGTCAAGGCTTGGCTATAGATAATAAGAAAGAATCAAAGAGTAGATCATCCTCCAAGCGCAAATGCAAGCCCTGGGATGTTAAACGTTCCCTAGGTGGAACTCATACCCTCTTCTCCTAAAATGGAGGATCCTCTAGTGGTATCCCCTCCCCATGATGATTTTTATGACATCTTCTAGATGGAATATCTGGTGAACTTACAAGCTGATGTGGTGAGGGTCATGGGAGAGATAGATGCACAAGAAGAAGTGGCCCCGAAAAAAGAGTTATGGGAGCAAGACAAAGAGAAAGAACAAGACAAAACACTAGAAAGTCCATGAGATGTGGAAGAAACACCAGTCTAGGGGATCGAGACAGAACTGAGGCTAACATAGGATGAGCAGTCAATAATGGCTGTGGAACCCAGACCTTTAGGAGCAACCATACCCCTAGTTGTCATGCTCCAAGTGTCTCTAGTTACTCTGGGTGATCAAAGGCCCCGAAGTGCGACATTCGATGAGGTGGTCTCTATGGCCCAATAGTTAGATCTTGGTTAGACACCTTCGGCCTCTCCAAAAGGTGTGCCCTTGGAGAAGAATGTCCTAGCGGATGGCACCGATGAAGACCAACAATAATAAGATGAGGGGGATAACCCCAGGAATAGGGATACCGAGACCACAAATGCTGGAGAAGTGGAAAATCCTGGTAATACAAATATAGATGCCACCAAGGTGGAAGATACAAGAAATCTTAGAGAGAAAGAAAAAGAGTCTGATGCAACTATGGATACCGGGGAGACACCATAGAGCCCCAACAAATATCCCAATGCCCAAATCTTAATAGCAAGACCACCCCAGCCGCCATAATGGCTGATGGAATCCTAAAAGAGAAAGGCCCCAATGGCAGCAAGTGCTCCCCTCTCCTTGGCCAAGATGATGGCCTAAAACCAAGAGGCTAAGAATCCTAAGAAGGCCCAGGCCATCCATACCCTCCGGACCAGTCCAGGAGGAAGTACAGTCACATTAATTGTGACACCTCCCCTAGAAGTAGACATGGTAGCCATAAGGGCCAAAGATTACATAGTTACAGAGGTTCGTCTAGGGAGGAGAGACAAACAGGGTGAATTGGACCTATTAAAGGAAGCTACCCAGATAGTTGAGGCCTGATATGACAAGAAGGTGCAGAAGCTGAAGGAGGAAAGAGAAAAGAATGAAAATATCCTCGGGCTGCTCGCAGAACTTACACAGCCACTTGCCAAGATTCATCTCAAAGCCTCCACCTCTGGAACACTACTCTCACAGGGTGACATGGATACTCTAAGGGCCATGAAAAATAATGCATGGGCTTTGGATGGATGGGTCACTGAGCAAATGACATTCGTAAGGTAGTTCTTGGTAGTGACACTCTCAGACCTTTTTCAAGCCAACAACCTTGTGGGCCAGGTAAGCGGCATCATTGTCTTATGGGAAAAGGACATAGAAAAATATGAGGAGTGGAGGTCCAAGTTAGAAGAAATAATAAACTTTGGGGAGGAAGCTATTACAGAGATAGGAATTTTGGGAGAAGAACCCTTTGGATTCCTCCAGGCCCAGCACTCCAGACTTGGCCTCAAAATTGAGGTAAACAAGCAACTGGTAGCGGCCCTCAAGAAAAGAGTCCCAAAAGTCTAGTATTCTTTGGATTTATACATAGCATTTGTAACAAGGGTTTCACAAGTTGATCCCTTCACTACTGGGAATTGTACCCTGGAAGATTTTTTACTAAGCAAATTTGATGATTTGATGGAATCCCGGTACCATTCCGCCAGAGATTTTGATAGAGGAAAAATGTCAAGGTCATCCAATATGATGCTCCAAGCTCATGACGTAGTAAAAATAGCTAAAAAATTCTAGGAAGGGGCCGGAGATATTGATGAACAATCCAGGGTCATCAATGACCAGTGGGACTACATCAAGGACATAAATGAAGATTGAATTGGCCAAATTCTAGAGGCCTTCAAACAAAACAAGGAACAATAGAGTTCTTTGGATTCTAGATATTTTCACCAACAGGGTACAATTTTGGTAAATCCATAATTCTTTCAGCGTAAGCTCCTAGACTCTAGAATTCTGGGTCTAAAGTTTTGTATTCTTTCACAGTGATCCACGTCCAGGTTCCCCGGAGCCGATCGATCATTGTCAAGCAATTAATAATGGGGTCAGCAGGTTGGTGATCCTGATAAGGCATGTCAGACGGAGGGATGGCTCTGATAGATTATTCTCCCAAGGTGTTGCTCCTACATTTACTTCCTAATGTGCATCAAAGATAGTAAGTCATAATTTTCATTTATGAGG
Organism: Thuja plicata; assembly: GCA_018584345.1. Classification (NCBI taxonomy): domain Eukaryota; kingdom Viridiplantae; phylum Streptophyta; class Pinopsida; order Cupressales; family Cupressaceae; genus Thuja; species Thuja plicata. The sequence continues at coordinate 181,233 of MU225231.1, forward strand.
CATGTATTCTCGGATACTAGGACAATCATATTTCTTCTATAAATACCCCGGCACTCTTCTTTATGTCGATTCTTCCAAATTTCTCCTCTCATCTTCTTCCTCTGTCTTGTCAAACCTATGTACTTTTAGAGGTGATTGTAAGCGGTGTAGGTAGTACTAGCCATAGGATAATGTATTCTATGTGTTGAGTGTACAGTTAGATTAGGTTAATTTTAGGTCAAACTATGTGCATAAATAAGAGGTCTGACACCATAACAAGGGTTGGTGAAATTGATGATTTTGTAATCTAGCAAGTAGTAGAAGATAGATTTTCACTTTCAGTAGTTGCAGGAGCTCAATGCTCAGTTGTTCTTGATAGTTTAGAATTCTCTCTTGGAGCCATGATTGTATACACCAGTGATGCTAGAATGGTTTAAGTTAATGAAGAAGGAAGGACATCTTATGGCTACTTGTTATGTGTTTTTATGATCTTTGGAGTTGACAAACATCTTTTGTGTAGTATTCTTTCTTATGTCCTTTGCTCCTATGTTTTAAGTTTAGATTAATGATCTTATCTCCCCTTGCTACTGAATTCATGTGAATTGTTGGTTCTTTGTTTATTCGTTATTTAGAGTAGTTTTCTTACATTGGAGCTTAGTTTGATGTTTGAATGTTTATTGCATAACTATAGGTAGAAATCCATATCTAACCTTGATTGATCTATTGAAGTTTATTTGATAATCCAAATGCTTGCTGGAAACCCCATCCCATTTGAAATCCCTGAGAAGATGAGTAAAAACCAGCTATCCCCTCACACAATAGTCACTTTCCCAACTTAGTTGCCCGCACTGTCGAGACCCAACTACCAGGTGCTTAGAGGATAGTATAATTTATTCTCCGATAAACCTCTTCAGGCGAAGTTGGCCGGTACCCCGGTACCCGGTGACAACTTAACCTCTATTGGTGGATCCAGTCACAAAGTCCCCTCAGCACAACATAAAATGGCCAGTATTTACAACATACTAACCACTCTCCTACCTCTATTCCAATGATGCAAGAGTTAAGGAACTAGTTGCACAAAATTCTATCAAATTCATATGACTTAAAATATTAGTTAGATGAAACCAAGAGGCAGAAGGAGATTCACATGAAACAAGAGGAGATAGTTTACTAGGCCTATCCCAAAGAGTAGTAGTGGGGATACCAATAAGGGAAACATGGTGAGGCAAGACAAAGGCAGTTTCAAGAGGAGATCGCAAGACAGATAGTTGCATAAGAAGAATAGATGAGGCTCAAGATTTCTCAAATGCAAGCATATGAGGCATAGGAGGTTCCTAGGTGTAAATTTTCCATATCCAAAAAAAGAAATCCTTCCCCATCACAAGAATACATACAAGAGCCTAAGGTCCCTCCTCTTAAATTTCCCATATTAATCTTCAAGAAGTCCCCTCCATCACAAGAGCCCATAAAACTTCAGAGTCTCACTCACCTATCTCTTTTCCAATTACATTTTTTGGAAAATAGACTAATATCTTGAGATTCAATCAAAGTGATCCTCCTATATAAAAAAATCCAAGTTTCCAAAGCTCTCATTCTAGTATTGAAACTCCTCCACTCCATGTGCAAGAAACCTCACCCGCTTAGCCTTCTATGTCTAATACCATTTAACTTTTTAAGGTTGGACTGGTTATATGGAATGTTGATGGTCCTAACATGTCATTTTGTCAAAATAAGATAAATCCAAAGCTACCATAGGAGGAGGTGAAGGAGGTGCAGTATGTTTTTTGTGAGCATTCACGTGGGCTAGAATTGGAGTAAGAAGAGGAAAAAGAGGAGTTATTGCAAGAGGATATTGAGAATATTGTACCCATACAAACCTATCTTTAGAGTGATAATAAAAGTGAAGAGGATCCAGTCCTCTTATTCAAAAATCTTCCCTCTTTTTTTAAAGAAGAGAAGAACAGTGAAGGTGTTCCTACCCTTTAGGAACAAATCTTGGCTAATGATCCTTTACAAGAATCAGAGGGTGCAAGAAGAAGGACCAAATAATTTTTTTGTAGCAACAAATCTTCTATGATAAGGAGGATGAGAAAGAGGATCCCAAGGATAGCTCTATCCTTGAGGAAGAGCATAATGATATGCATGAGGTTTTCCCTCAACCTATGCATATTATTGCAAAAGGCATAGATGGTGATGATGATGACGATGATGATGATTTTTTTTATGAGTTTTATCCAATTTTCTCTTCCATTGATTTTGATCCATCATCTTCTACATTAGAAGAGAATGAGTTACAATAGAAACAATCGAATATCCACACACTACCAACCATACCATCATAGCCTCATTTAAGCCAGTCGAATACCAAGGTTGTAGAGCATAACAGTGAGTTCAAATTTAATTTCTTGGGCCCAGTACCATCAAGAGGATTCCCCATAAAGAAGCTTGCTCTTCTATAAATTTTAAAATTTCTCCCATTTATGTTTGTTCCTAAGCACAAGGGTGAGTATCATAAGGAGGAGAAAGCTTTCCTTTCTCAAAAAGACAAAACCCTAATGTTGGAGATATTTTTTTCTCTCAACATTGGGAGGCCAGTCTAACAACATGAGAAATGCCTATCATTCTTGTTTTTATAGTTGGTTTCCCAAATGCATGAAAGGAACAAAAAAATAGATCGGAAGGGCAGTTATTTCAATAAGCCATTTAAAGGCTTTTATAATTTCATCATTTTTAAATATTTTTACATAGTAGGTTAGATGTTTTTCTTTCTAACATGAGCACAAGAACAAGCTATTTACCTCGCGAAGATAGAAATTCTTTTTTCTTAGGTTGCAGAGGTTGTAGATTCCATGTTGTTGCAGGTGGCTAACACACTGTGTATTTAGTACTAGTGACTCCATGCCCAATGGATCACTTAAGGCCACTAATCATATGCTTAGTAGGCAAGAATCCCCTCTAAGTCACCAGAAATGTTGGAAATTTTTTCCATAATTATCCCATCATAGATAATTGATTGAGACACTTTCATCATAGGCTAAAACTCTATCATATATGGGCAACCATTTTTTTTCTAGAAGTCATATTCCAACTCATCATGTTATCCATTATTGGTTGCTAACATGTCATTTTATCCTCCCGAATGATTAAACCCTAAACCTATTATCTTTCATTCCTTAGCCTTTTTCCCATGTTATAATATTTTGTTGACCAGTCCAGCCAATCACCTTGCTACTTAGGTTACCAACTTGAGTCCCTTTGTGTCATCTTTTCACTGGCCCCATCTTCCAAGTCACCCAATGTTCTAGCTCTTTCTCAAAGCCTTCATTATTTATCTTCTAGGTATCTCTGACCTAATCAACGAATGACATTCACACATGCTTATGTGATTATTTTAAATTTCTAACTAGATATAAGCATACAGACTTGGCTCATTGAGCCTTCTTTTCAGTTCCACTGAGTTTCTAAGTGACATGGACTATGGTTTCCCAGGTTGATGTGGCTCATGTTTCCAGCAAGTTATGTAGCTCATCGACTCATTTGGGATTTTCTTTTGTTCCAGCGACCTCCTGAGTTTGTGACATACAAGGTATCCTTCCATCCATCCAATCCAAATGCAATTCTTCATCAACAACTATGTCTTAAATGTGCATTAGAGTTTCCTCATTGCATCTTTTTGATCCATTTGTGTGTGAGGCTCCTTCATCTACAATCGGGATTCAATTTGGGTTACCTAGGTTTGATTTCCAATATTCAGTAAATGATAGTTGCAAATAGAGGGATACAGTCCAATGCTCAACTACTTTTAATGAATTCCCTATGGATCTATCAATTCTGGCAGAGCCATAACTATTCTCTTGGTCTCTACACACACAACTCAAGTGGCTCCATTCCTATTTACATGTTACAGGCACCATTTTCTTCTGATAAAGACACCACCATGTCATATCTTCTACATATCCATCTTCAGGGGATGATTTTCCTCTCTTTGTCTATTGGGGTGCACTCATTAGGTTGTTTCGTGTCAAATCTAAGATCAACATGCACTACAAGATCATATCTTTGATATGATTTATATTATCTGATGTACTAAAACCTACACCTAGTCTAGTTAGGGTTTGTACACAATGATCACTTTGAGTTATGCCTAATCTATAAAGGAAAGTTTGTAATATATTTTTGATTGTTCTCTCTTATTATTTTGTAGTGGCTATTCCCTGCACTAGTAATTTTTCCTTTGTCTTGCATTAATAGAAATTTTGGTTTTACCTTTTCTCCCATTTAACTATCTTGTGAATGCTTCTTTCCTGGTTTTGAATGTTTCTTTTATGTTTCTCTAGTTTATGTGTTGATTTGAATGGACTCATGGATTCCATATTGGGAAGATTATCATTTCTTGTAGCATCCCATCAGTTCTAACCTATATTTGAGTCCTTGTGATGAAGGGTAAACCCCTTACTAACCCAAACACACACAACACAATGGGGAAATAAATAGAAAATTATAGGAATAGAAACACTTTATTTATATTATCATCAATGAAATGACATTACAATATCTAGAAAAATAACATGCTACATCCCTATGGGCATTTTCATTACAATAATCTGCAAGACAGGGCCCCCAACTATCCTTCTAAAACTAAGCCTAAAACCCACATTCATCCCTATATATGTAGTACCAATAACCACCTTAGAAAATTCTAGAAATTGAAACTTTTCCATTTTTAGCTCCCACGATTTAATTTCCTGCCTAAGTGATTTTTCTCTCTTCCTTTTTTTATTGAAACTTAAGTCTTGATGATGCAACTTCTAGAAGCCATAACTTTTGAACTGTGGGCCTGATTTTCTATTATAACCACTTTTTGGAAACCTTTGAAAGCACTCTAATATATGTGCATCAAAGCATTGTTCCCAATGAGTTTTGAGCCTTTTCGGTGCCTCTAAGGCCTTCAAAATTGAGTTCAAAGTTTTTTGTACCACCCTTCCAAAACCAAAAAAAATAATATCTTCAAAATCAAACTTGAGCTTGCCACAAAACTTTACCGGAATTCTTATATATCCAAAATTAACCTACAGGATATTAATTATAACATTATGTGCTCAAACAAAATACTTACTAAAAATAGTAAACTTGATAAAAATAGTTACTCTACCCAAATTATCCCTTATTGAAAAAATAGAAAATATTTTTGGGTGATTCAAGGTTGTTCTTACACCCTAGATGCTCCTCCATCACCTTGGGGGTAGATTAGAGTTGAGGTTTTTGTGAGTTGAGTGCTCTATTGATGTTATATGTAGTTGTTGGCAAGGTCGAACCATGTTTCAATCTGTTGCATCACCCTCTTTACTTTCTTGTAATCCCTCTTCCCTTTTCCTCTAAAGGTCATTAGGTTAGGTTAGTAGTAGGTTTTCTAGTGTTGAGTTGGGTTAACACAATGTGTTGGCTTATTTAACACAATAGGTTTCTCTATTTAAGATGACATGTTGGGTTGGTTCAACACTACTGTACCCTGGTTGGAAAGGAATTTGGCCTTCTTTGGAGATTCAACCTCACATGCACAAGGTCCCACACTTGTATTTTGTTTCTATGTTTTACAAGGTTGCTTCGAGGTCATAACTCAAGCATGGGTGCAAACCCTGTGATAAAAATAACAAATATGAGATATACTTCATCTAGGTTTAAAAGTGTATGTAACTCCTCCTATCTTATCTTCCCTTTTTTCTTCACTCAATTGCACAAGTTTGAAAAATTAAAATTGACTGAGTATTATGCCCCTAATTATATTCAAGTGTAGTTATCAAATTTTTGTAAATATTCTAAAAAATTTATCAATAATCGATAAGGTTTTCACAACCATGTTGACTCCTAATGTTGGTTTTATAGCCTCTTCAAAAAAATTTAAGTTGTTGAAACTTCAAATAGGTTTCAAAACCTCTACGGGGAGCCAACAATATTTTCATAACCTTGTTTAAAATATATAGTGTCAAAAATTGCACCTCATTCGTTTATGAAACTTGAGCATTAAGCTCGATGCATTTATGATAAAGTTCATAATCATGATTTCAAAATTATGATATCAGGGATATTAAAGACAAAGTGTTAGTGACCCCTAGCTAAATATAGGATCAATTTTTTCAAGTGAAAGTGTGGTGCATGAACATCTGTGTGGTGCGCACATGTGATAAAAAAATTATATATTTAAAATGATCATATTTTATATCATGTTGCTTTTGATGTATGTCCCTGTTCTTAGAAGAGTTCAAAATATATACTCCTACCCATTCTGAGTAATAAAAACCTACATTCTTCATTCATTTGAGATAAGAGGATCACTCTTATCTTTTTCTCTATCTCTCTTAATAAAAATCAGTTGAAATATACACACAATCTAATTGCAGCTAAGTCTTCTCATCTACGCTTACAAGCTACCATCTCAAGAAAGAGATCTTTTTTGTGTAACACAATTTCCTCCCTCTTATTTCTTGTATCTATTTCTTTGCAATATTTTTTGATCTACTAAAACTCTAAACGCATTCATTATCTATTTGTATTTCATCTCATGTAATAGGTGTTTTCCTCCATTAAGCGGGTTTTTTTTCTATTGCATAATAATGTTATCATTTTATCTTATGTAATAGGGGTTTTCCTCCATTGCGCATGATTTTTTCTATTACATAATCATTTATTGGTTTTATTCCAAATCTATCTATTTGGTTCTCTATCAAGGTGGGAACACCTAAATGGAGGTTTTACTAAGGAAAGCCCCTATACAACCCTAACATTTTTCATTGTCTCAATGTGTTCAAGTGAAAAAAATTTCTATGGAACATGAGGAGATATTGGAATTGATTATGACACATTTTCTACTTTCTATTTGTATAGACAACAACATGGTTGATAGATATCGCCATGACATCCTACATCCAAGGTTGAATCATTTCCCTGTATAAGGTGAAATGTGCACTCTCTCAGGTTATTGTTTCTTTAATTGAAATATATTCATCTTTCTATATAGTAAATTTATTTTAGTATTTTAGTTTATGCTTAGTTAGATTATTATTTTTTAATTTACTTAATCTCTCTAGCTCACCATTTCACTAGTAAAGTGAGGTAGCATAAGGATCATTTTCTCTTTGGGGTCTCAATATATTAAGGGTAGAAAATCACTCACTCTACATTTTGTGAACTCCTTAAGTCAAATATTTTCCTTCGAGGATTTAATGCATTCAACATGGTGTTCTTGAAGGATGACTTCAATATGGTGAATGATTCCCTAGAAGATTTCCTAGGGGTATCTCCTCCTATTTGTGATTCCACTAAATGTTTTCCACATCTAGGTCTTCCATCTCTAAAGTTTAAAAATTCCATGAATTTTAGCATTGTCTCTAGTGCTCCTCAAAATCCCAAGAGATCATTCATTTATGTGACTACAACTACCCATTTCCTAGAGAAGGTTAAATCCATTTTTGGTAAATCATTTAATGGTAACTCTCCTAAATTGTTCACTAAGTTTCCTTGATCTAGAAATGGTTATTATAATTCTATTTCTCACACATATAATACTAGAAGGAATAAACAAAATATTTATCAACCAAGTTCTTCATTACCACCTTCTCAATTAGATCTTTCACAAGCACCTAAACTCATATCCCAGAAACCAAGTGATTACAATCTTATAGAGAAACTTCATGTTACACCCACTAAAATCTCACTTTGTTATTTTTGACTAATGGTACTGGTGTATTAATATATGCTTCAATAATCTCTCTAAAAGATATTGTACCCTCTTCCACTAGGCTTTTGAATGTAAATGCAATGATACACCATATACATGCAGACACATCAAATATCGCTCTCTATCCGCATGAAATCCTGCCTCCAAAAGTAAGGAATATTGTTGATTCTTTAATGATAATTTTTTATGTTAATGGTTTTGGTATAAGGTAAATCGTCATTGATACTAGTTCAACACTGAATAGTTGTGGTTTCGAATAATTACCCAAGATCAATATGGATAAAAAAAATCTTTGGTTACATCATCATTGTTCATTTTTTGTTTTGATAATGCTATTAAAACTAAATTATGCACTATTATATTTCCTCTAATGGTTGGAATATGTTAGTAATAACTGAGAGGGGGGGTGAATCAGTGGCCTCAAAAATTAATCCTTAAATCAACCCTTAAAACTTATTACCACTTTTAAGCCTCTAGTTATGTTCACTCCTACAAGATGAATGCCTTGAAATAATTATAACCAATTACTACTTGTCGGAATGCTTTGTAAAACCTTCTTCTGTATGTTTACCGATAAGCAGTCTATCATTTACTGAAACATAGTAAATAGCTAGAGTATACCGATCAATCCAGAATAGCATATGTGAAATGCAAAATAGTAAAGTAATGAAACATAAACACATAACACATGGATTTTTAATGTGGAAACCCTATTAAGGGAAAAACCACTGGGACCGGTACCCCAAATTTTTACTCTTCTGAAGTGAGCTCGATTAAGAGCCAACCTTGTTAAAGGTTACAAACACAGTGTTAGGTGTGACCTTCTAAGAGGATTTAAAAGATAGTTTGTCACCTAGTATCTGGCATCTAATGCTACCATCCTTGATCAAACACTCACTTGGCCTGTTAATAGGTATCGGGCATATCCAATGCTACTTTCTATGATCAAACTTTTTGATACTCCATGGGATGTATCTCAATTACAAAAGACTTTTAAGTCTTGCTCGGTTAAGAGACTTGATGCTTCAATGGTTAAACTAAAACATTAAAGTGATCTATTCACACATACAACTTGAATTGCATATTTTCATATCTATTGTAAGTGCATTACCTCTCTGATCAATATAATCAATTCAATACCTTTGCTCCACACTGTTTTGCTCTGTGATGTTGTTTCACTATTCGTTGATGTCTACAGAATCTAGCTCTTTCCTCAGCTTGTTGATCAGGTCTGAATGAAGACTTTCTTCTCCTTCAGAATCTCTTCATCATCTATTCTCTCTTTTCTTGTTCACCCCAAAATTTTTAATGAATTGGGTTTGTCTCTTTATAGACATGATTCACCATTTCTTGGCTTTCTTAATTCTTGGCGTGATCCACAATTCTCACCAATTAGATTTAAAGAAAAACTCCAATTTTATCTCGTAGAGATCTTCTTTCCAACTGGACAAAGAAGCTTTAAATCCTTTACTTATCCTTAGATTTATCTGGTCAATTAAAACAATGATAAGTATCAGTTAAGTCTATTTATAGCTCTTGAAAGCTAAGCATTTTGTTGTTTCTAAACTCTATGTTCTGTCGGTCAACACTTTAGTTAGTCATCAATGATAACTAATTGTTCCATCAGTGTGACTTCAGTTGTCTTTGGGATCTCCATCCATTGGGAAACACTATAATTCTTTCCATCGGGTTACTTTGTGCTTTGCTCATCGGGCAACACTATGACTTTGTTCATTGGTAATGTTGTGCATTTGCTCATTAGGTAACACTGTGACTTTTCTCTTTTACTCTAACCGTTGGTGTGCACTCTGTCGGTGTATGCAGTCACTTTGTGAATACTTGACTTATATGCATTACTCATAGCATAGCATTTGATTCATAGGTTCTTTTAAGTCTTTGGCAGTGTGTCCATGACCATACAAATTATATCAAGTTGACATCAATGACAATACTATACATTAACTAATTTAATGCCTTACATGATCATCAACTTAACATCTTCAAACATTCAATCAGTTATAGTTCATCAATCTCTCCCTTTGGCATTGATGGCAACACATTAAATTATCACACTATATTATTACTAATACATTATGAAATATAACATTTTTAAGTTCATCAAACTACCAATCTTATGTACTATAACCAATACAAATATCTGGTCCTCGGTAAGTTCATATAACTTAGATTTGATTCTTGTAGCTTTCTTTATGTCTTTAGTCCCTTCACTAGATAGATGTAGAGTGTTTATTTATTTGATGTGATGTATTCTCCTTCTGTGTCAAAATCTCTCCCTTTCACTTTTCTCCTTTCTTTGATTTCTCTTGTCATCAATTCTCTTCCGTTGTATGTACTCTCCCTTTGGATAATTGTGATGGATATAATCTCTCCTTGATGTATAATCTCTCCCATGGATATAATCTCTCTGAAGTGATATGAAGTGATAATGGATATAATCTCTCCCTTTGACAGTAATGCCAAACAAATATTTTTGATAGTAATGCCAAACAAATTCTTTCTATCCATAAAATACTACTTGAATTTCCCAATCCATCAATAATACAATAACTCTGGTGCTCAAATTAGATAAAATACCTTGTTGTGTATAGATTTATCTTTGAATTTCATCTCTGTGCATGCATCAACATGAATGATATTCTGATAATATGCAAGCTGATGCAGCCTTCTATTCATTTTACTAACCAGTAGACAAGGGTCTGACCCCTAGTCTCCTTCTCAAGTACTCAAATGCATCCTTAGGCAATGGCTTGGTGAAGATATCAGCCAATTGTTCCTTTGATTGTACATACTCAAGTACCACCTCCTTTGCTTGAAATTGTTCTCTCAAATAATGATACTTGATGGCAATATGCTTTGTTTTAGCATGCATGATTGGATTCTTGGAAATGTTTATTGCACTTGTTTTATCACAATAGATAATTACTGGTTCAAGAATTTTCATATGCATACCTTCCAGTAACTGTTTGACCCATGCAATATTTGAGAAGTTTGCAATAGCAGAAAAATACTTCACTTCTGCAGTAAACTGAGAGATGCGTCCTTGCTTCTTATCGATCCATGTGACAAGTCTATCACCCATAAAGAATGCTCCTCCAATTGTTCTCTTTTCGTCATCAATATTTCTAGCCCAATCAATGTCGGTAAAGACCTTAAGTTCAAATTTTCCTTCTCTTCTATACCATAATCCATATTCCTCGGTATTCTTCAGATATCTTAAATTCTTTTCATAGCAGTCATATGTGATTCCCTAGGATTAGCATAAAATCTTGCAACTATTCCTACTACATGTGCAATATCTAGTCTAGTATGTACAACTTTCATGAGTTTTCCAATCATAGATTTGTAAAAAGTTTGATTTACCTCTAATGACTTGTCCTCCTTTGTCAGCTTACATCTAGTTTCCATCGGTGTTCCAACTGGTTTGGACTCTTCCATCTTGAATATTTTCAGTACTTCTTTGATGTATTTGGATTGTGTAATGAAAATACATTCATCTTGTTGCATGATCTGTAGACCAAGAAAGAACTTGATCTCTCCAAACATAAAAATCTCAAATTCTTTGCTTATTTCATTTGAAAATGATTTGCATAGCATATCATTGCATCTAAATATGATGTCATCAACAAATATCTCAACAATCAAAATGTTAGCATCAGTATCTTCCTTCAAATAAAGATTACTATTTTTACTAGTCCTTACAAATCTAATACTTATAAGATAGGAATGAAGTCTTTCATACCAGGCTTGGGGTTCTTGTTTCAATCCATACAAGGCTTTGTGTAGTCTACATACCATGTCCCTCTTGTATGGATCAACAAACCCTTCTAGTTGCTCAATGTATACCTCTTCTTCATGTATTCCATTTAGGAATGCAGACTTGACAACCATTTGATATACCTTGAATCCTTTACATGCAGCATAAGAAAGTAATATTCTTACTCCTTCTAGCCTAGCAATGGGTGCAAAGGTATCTCCATAGTCAATCCCTTCTTCTTGTGCATACCCCTTGCATACTAGTCTTGCTTTATTTCTGGTGACTTCTCCATTCTCATTCAGTTTATTCCTGAATATCCATTTTGTACCAATGACATTCTTATCATATGGTCTCGGTACTTGTGTCCATGTCTTGTTTTTCTCAATCTTTATCTTCTTCATTCATAGAACTAATCCATTCATCATTATCTAGTGCAGCATTGACAGATTTTGGCTCATAATCACAAATAAGACATCTTGTATTTAGAGACTTACTTCTGGTTCTCATACCAGCCTTCTTATCTCCAATGATCTAGTTCTGTGGATGGTTCCTTCTAACATATCTAGCAAGAATAGGTTCATATCTTTGTCTATCATCTTGATCATCATTGTGTCTATTTTTTTCTCCATCACTTTGTGCATCATCTTGAGCAATATCCTGATCATCGATATTTGCAGCCTAATGCTCAGGTGAAATGATCTTTTTCTCAGGAGCTCTACATTGTTGGTCGGGTAGAGTGTCAGGTTCTTCATTGTAAACAAACCTATTGTAGTCCTATGATTATTTTGTGCTTTCCTTTTCATTCTTCTCTGTAAATTCATCTATCTTTACATTTGCACTTTCAACAATTTTTTTAGAGGCTTTATTTAGACATTTATAAGCCTTTCTCTTGGTGGAATTCCCTAGAAATATTCCTTCATCACTCTTGGAGTCAAGTTTTCCATTTCTATCAGCTTTTAAGATATAACATTGACTACCAAAGATTTTGAATTAACTTACATTGGGTGTGTAACCATACCAAATCTCATAAGGTGTCTTCTTGGTGTATTTCTTCAATTGTACTTTGTTTAATGTGTAAACAGGAGTACTAATAGCTTCTCTCCAGAAGATTTGGGTGATGCCTTTCTCTATCATCAGTGTCCTTGCACAATCAACTATGGATCTATTCCTTCTTTCAGCAATTCCATTTTGTTTTGGTGTTCTTGGTGCAGAGACCTGTCTTTTGATTCCATGATCATTACAAAAGTTTGTGAATTCATCTAAAATAAATTCCCCTCCTCTATCTGATCTTAAACATTTCAATTCTTTACCACTTTGTTTTTCAACCATTGCTTTGTACCATTTGAACATCTTAAATGCTTCAGATTTATCTTTTAGAAACATTACTATCATCATTCTAGAGTAATCATCAACAAAGAGAATTAAATATCTATCACCATAACAACTCTTTGTCCTCATGGGTCCACATAGGTCAGTGTGGACTAATTCTAGAATGGAATCAGATGTATGGGTTTTGCTTTTGAAACTACACTTTGTCATCTTACCTTTTTGACAATTCTTACACGTGATATTTTTGGGCTTGGTCATTGTTGGTAAGCCTCTTACATTTCTCTTTTTGCTTATCGTATCATATTTTCAAAGTTCACATGACACAATCTTTTGTGCCACAACCATATGTCTTCATTTCTATCCATTAAGCAAGTGGTGTCAGTATCATTCAGATAGAATAAGTTACCTTTTGTCTTCTCACCAGTACCAATCATATTTCCTGATTCATTGAAGATATTTTCCTTCTTGTTTTCAAATGCTAGTCTATGACCTGAATTATTCAATTGAGAAACACTCAATAGAGTATAATTGAATCCTTTCACCCAATAAAAATTTTCACATTTTATCAAGTCATTCAACATTATAGTTCCTCTACCTTCAACTAGACAAGGTGTATCATTACCCATTCTTAATGATCCACCATTATAGTATTCAAAATTCTCAAAATTTTGTTTGTCACCGGTCATGTGGTGAGTGCAGCCACTATCTATGATCTAGACATCATTTTTACTAACTTTACATATGAGTGTAGTTTCTACATACCTTTCTTCATCATCATCTGAATCATCTTTTACTGCCACAAACACCATCTCAATGTCCTCATTAGATTCGGTGTCAGTATCATCATCTTTGTATTTTTCTAGGTAACTGGCCTTCTTTCCTTTGTCCTTGTAGTCTCGGGTATCTCTTCTTTTTTATTGTTGGTTGCTTTTGTAATCACCTCTGTCATACTTCTTTTCAAATTTCTTGTCATTACTTCTGTCATCTTTTCCTCTATTAGGACATCTTGCAGCAAAGTGTCCAATCTCTTTACAATGAAAAAAACCAAGTGGTGATTTACCTTTGTATTTACCTTTGCCTCTCTGCATTCTTCTATCCATAAGTGCTTCAATTTCATCAAGATCTTCTTCTTCACTTTCACTATCACTATCTTTTCTCATAGTGTGTTTATGACTTGATTTACTTATTCTTAAAGAAGATTTGAATGCAGACTCTATGTTTGGTAAGACACTATTATCAAAGTTTTTCATCTCAAATGAATCAATCTTCCAATCAAACTATCTAGAGTAACATTGGTATTTTCTACTGGTCTCATTTATTGTATGGCAGATACTCTAATAGCATAAGTAGGCAGTAAGGTTCTTAGAATTTTACTTACCACTGTATATTCTTCTAGTACACCTCCAACTCCTTGGATAGAATAGACTACCTCTTTAATTCTTGTGTTGTAATGTGTGATGTTTTCACCTTCTTTCATTTGGATATCATCAAACTTTCCTCCAAGGCTTTATGCCTTGGCTCTCAAAACATTCTTGTCACCACCATGTACAAGCATCAATTTGTCCCACATCTGCTTTGTAGTCTTGCAATTTTTGACATCTTCAAACTCAACATCAGAGAGTGAGGAAGCAAGCTCTATCATCGTACAGTTGTTTTCATGTGTCTCTCTCATTTGTTCAACTGTGGGTGCTCCTGTGGGAAACACATATTCAGTATCTAAGTATTGAGTAACATCATTTCCAACACTTGATAAGTGGAGTCTTATTCTGCTCTGCCATGAAGCAAAATTGTCTTTGTTCAACTTGGGCACATCTCATCTGTTCATCTTGTGATCTTTATCTTAGGTCTTGAAACCTTCCTTCTAAGCACGCAAGCTCTGATACCAATTTTTAGTATTAACTGAGAGGGGGGGATGAATCAGTGGCCTCAAAAATTAATCCTTAAATCAAGCCTTAAAACTTATTACCACTTTTAAGCCTCTAGTTATGTTCAGTCCTACAAGATGAATGCCTTGAAATACTTATAACCAATTAATACTTGTCAGAATGCTTTGTAAAACCTTCTTCTGTATGTTTACATATAAGAAGTCTATCATTTATCGAAACACAGTAAATAGCTAGAGTATACCGATCAATCCAAAATATCATATGTGAAATGAAAAACAATAAAGTAATGAAACATAAACACATAACACATGGATTTTTAACGTGGAACCCTATTAAGAGAAAAACCACTCGGACCGGTACCCCAAATTTTCACTCTTCTAAAGTGAGCTTGGTTAAGAGCCAACCCTGTTAAAGGTTAAAACCATACTATTAGGTGTGACCTTGTTAGAGGATTTAAAAGATAGTTTGTCACCTAGTATCTGACATATAATGCTATCATCCTTGATCAAACACTCACTTGGCATGTCAATAGGTATCGGGCATATCCAATGCTACTTTCTATGATCAAACATTTTGATACTCCTTGGGATGTATCTCAATTACAAAAGACTTTTAAGTCCTACTCGGTTAAGAGACTTGATGGTTTAATGGTTAAACTGAAACATTAAAGTGATCTATTAACACATACAACTTGAATTGCAGATTTTCAGATCTATTATAAGTGCATTACCTCTCTGATCAATATAATCAATTCAATACCTTTGCTCCACATTGTTTTTCTCTATGGTGTTGTTTCATTTTTTGTCGGTGTCTACAGAATCTATCTCTTTCCTCAGCTTGTTGATCAGGTCTGAATGAATACTTTCTTCTCCTTCAGAATCTCTTCAACATCTTTTCTCTCTTTTCTTTTTCACCCCACAATTCGTAATGAACTAGGTTAGTCTCTTTATAGACATGATTCACTGTTTCTTGGCTTTCTTGATTCTTGGTGTGATCCACAATTCTTGCCAATTAGATTTAAAGAAAAACTCTAGTTTTATCTCATAGAGATCTTCTTGCCAACTGGACAAAGTAGCTTTAAATCCTTTACTTATCCTCGGCTTTATCTGGTTGATTAAAACAATGATAAGTATCAGTTAAGTCTATTTATAGATCTTGAAAACTAAGCATTTTGTCATTTCTGAACTCTATGTTCTATTGGTAAACACTTCAGTTAGTCATTGGTGATAAGTGACTATTCTGTCGGTGTGACTTCAGCTGTATTTGGGATCTCCGTCCGTTGGGAAACACTATAATTATATCCGTCAGATTACTATGTGATTTTCTCATCGGGAAACACTATGACTTTGTTCGTTATTAATGCTATGCATTTGCTCATCAAGTAACACTATGAATTTTCTCTTTTACTTTGACCGTCGGCGTGCACTCCATCGAAGTGCACTCCATCAGTGTATGCAGACACTTTGTGAATACTTGACTTATATGCATTACTGATATCATAGCCTTTGATTCATCAATTCTTTGAAGTCTTTGGCAATATGTCCATGACCATACATATTATATCAAGTTGACATCAATGAAAATACTATACATTAATTGATTTAATGTCTTGTATGATCATCAACTTAACATCTGCAAACATTCAATCAGTTATATTTCATCAGGAATAGTCATTATTCCAACCTTGGTATGTATTATGATATGGCCTATAAGTCCTTTAATTTGCTTCTAGGTAGTCCTTGGCTACATTCTTTGTGGGCAGTCTCATCTATTCTACATGATTCTATTAATTTTGTGGCTAACAATCAGGTAGTTATTGTTAAGACTAACATTGATGCCATGTACTAGAGAAAAATGGTGGTAGCAGGCAAAATCTTGATTATGTCCACTTTCCAGAACTACATTCTATTAATATCTTCTAATATTCTGACATTTTCTCATGTGGTATCCTTTAAGTTGTGGTAGTATCCTAAATTTTGAGAATTTAGAAGTCCCAATCCATTATCAAGAATCAAGTTTCTCCATACTAAAAAAATTAAATGAAGGAAGCTTTATGACACAAATAAATAGAACTAACTAATTGAAGCCTTCAGAAAATGTTGGAATTTCAACCTGCTACAAAGATGATGCCGCCAGAGGCTGAATATGGTCAAATTTTAAAAATCTAAAACCGACCCAGTTTGGAAAATCAAATTTCCTATCTCCAAAAAAAATCTTAACTTTTCACAATGTGTTTTGGATTTTCTACCAAAGCCAAATCCGAAAGTTAGGTAGTTATGTTTTAGTTAGTTTAGTATTTTTTCAAAATAATTTGTAATAAGAGTTGTGTATTTTCACCCTAAAAAGGTGTAAAAGCCACTCAAACACACACACACACACACACACATATATATATATTTATATATACATAATGTAAAATGTAAAGAGAGGGGATACAATATAATACAATTTCACATATTTGGATAGGTTTTAATCAACATGTATAACATGGAACTAGATGTACTATTTTTTCAAAATCAATAAAGATAAGTCCTTTTTCTTTCACATGTGTAATAGTTTCATTATTATTTTACAATCAGTCCCTCAGATAAACCAATAGAACTTCTTCAAAGTGATAGTTTGATGTGCATGCTTCCTGATTTGATTCATAGTCTATATTTTCAATTGGTTTTCTCATTTTTCATGGTTAAATTCTATTGATTGA
>MU225231.1:210692-222511 GCA_018584345.1 Thuja plicata
CAATTTCACATATTTGGATAGTTTTTAATCAACATGTATAACATGGACCTGGATGTACTATTTTTTCAAAATCAATAAAGATAAGTCCTTTTTATTTCACATGTGTAATAGTTTCATTATTATTTTAGAATTAGTCCCTCAAATAAATCAATAGAACTTCTTCAAAGTGATAGTTTGATGTGCATGCTTCCTGATTTGATTCATAGTCTATATTTTCAATTGGTTTTCTCATTTTGCATGGTTAAATTATATTGATTGATGCCCCGATCAATTGGGCTATCATCTGAGAAGTATTACCTTTTTAAAATATCTCTGAATTTGTGTTAGGTTGCATGTACATTCCATAACACCTTTGAAGTAATAAGCTTTCTTGTAAAACTGTCTCTGAGGTTGAACATAAGATTGGAATGATCTTGACTCTATTGCCCATGATAGAATAAGGCACTCATCTAATCATTATTTGGATTATAGATATTCAATTCATTTTTATAGTTTTGTGATATATTATCTATCTTTTCATTTGAATTTACATACATATTTACTAAACATTCTTTCAATTACTCAAAGTATTTCAGTTTACAGTTCACGATATATTGCTTTCTGTTAGATTTCTTTCAAGTTCCTTTCCATACTTGAGAGAGAAGGTTGAAGTGTCTCTTATCTGCTATAAAAAGCCTTTTAACTTGAAGGATAAGTCAAGGTATAGGCCTACCAGCCTTGGTTTTGCAGAGCCAAAATTGCAGAAGTTCCAACCTTGCCTTGGTTGTGACTTGTTAGTTGGCCAAATCACTCAAGTTTCCCAACATTGGATTGGCAAGTCCATAGGAAATCCAATCTGTTGATTTCAGAACCAACAAGTTGGATACCCAAAAGAGATTTACCCAAAGGAATAATATTCTAAAACATAGGAAGAATCCTAAAGTAGATTTCCCTGAAGCCGAATGTCCTAAACCTACTCTTGTGGAATAACCTTATAAATATTCTCCATCTAAGGTCAACACATGTTTGGGTGATGATTTAGGAACCTTGAATTTTACCAATTCACATATTGGTGAATAAAAGATAAACCTATTCCACTTGAAGATTCCTAAGATTTCATTTTCCTTGGATATGAAGGTATACTATGATAATCCTTAAAGGATCAGAAGATTTCATTAGTATACAAATAGACAGTTTTGGTCGGTCATGATCACCGAGCGACAACACTCACCGAGCAACAACATTCACTGAGCGCAGTGGTCACAGAGATGTTCTGAACACCGAGAAGTATATCAACCAAGTAGAGTATATCAACTAAGCACCAATCTATAGAGACACAACTAAGAACCAGTACACAGAGACATCACCAAGCACCAGTCTACACTGAGAGACAACATTTCACTGGATAAAGAGGATCTCAAACAACATGTCAGCTAAATCACTTTTGTCTTTAAAATATTTTTTTTCTTAGCTAGATAACCATTTCTTGAGGATCAAGAAAAGCGTAAATGATGGATTTAATTATTTAAATTATTGTATTCATGCAAACTAGGAGATCAAGGTCAAGTTGTAAACCTTTGATCTTAGAGTTTTTCAAGAAAAGCGTGAAACCTAATTTGGTCATAATCTTGTATATATAGATGTAATAATCAATCAAGAACATGATTATTTTATTCGACTAGGACATCTATGGATCAGACAAAGGTTTTCATGCAAAAGGACAGATAAAGAAGAATTCATTTATGAAGAACTACAATCAACGCTACCGAGCAGAAAAGAGGTATTATCCATCACAATACCTGATATACATTTTGTGAACTTAAAGGATCTATAATCAAAAATTCAAGATTATAAGCAATCATGTCATATATATGTTGTTACTCTCTAAAAATTGTAGCAAGCAGTAAAATCCTTTAAGAAGGTGGACTTAACAGTCTTTATGTAAATCTTTTAACCGAGTGCACACATACATTGTGTTGCTAAAATATCTTAACCGAGTAGACTTAACAAGTCTGACATGTTACTCCTAATAGGGTAAGATCATCAGAAGTGATCACAACTCATAGCCCTAACAGACATCTTCCATTCTGTAGATAGTTTTTACCTTCTAACAAGGGTTTCTGCGTTATCAATACTTGTGTCATGAGTAAATGAGTTTCATGAATGTTTCAAATGTTTGTTTACATGCATTTACATTTATGCTATGATATTACATGCATGAAGTAGCAAAGCTACAATGGTCGGTTATGCAAGTAATGAGGACTATGGTTAATTGATAAAAGTTTTTAAGGGTACTGATTCACCCCTCCCCTCTCAGTACACACCCTTCCTATATTCCAATAATTTCTATCAGAGCTATATGTCTTATTTGGAAAATTTTAATCACTTGAGATAAAAGATCATACAATGGAAAGGTATAAGCTTGATAAAAATATTGAGAATCAAAAGTTGCAAATGTATATTTTCTTTGAGGAATACAAAGAGGCAATAAACAAAATGAAAGAGTTATTGGAAAAAAGAAAAGTCATAGCATCTCGCTACAATGAAATTGACTATCATGAAGAAGAGATACCTAACCTATTTGATTCATCTGGATCTTGGTCTACTAATACATTTGATAATCTGAAGGAACCATTGCAGACCTAAATGAAATCAATCAACATCTGACTGAACAAGTGAAGGTACTACAGATCGGTCAAGAGACACAGATGGTAAGAATGATTGATGTTATGAATAATGCAAGACAAGCTGAACAAGAAAGAACTTTAGCTATTGATGACAGGAGAAAGATTACTGAAAATTTTCAAGAGAATGAATCTGAGATACAGAGACTTATTGAACATCACATTGAGATCACCAATCAAATAGTTCTTATGAGTCATGAGGCCAATCAAGTGAACATAGAACTTAATGGAAAGTTGGAAGTTATTGGTGAACTAAAAGAAGAAAATGAGAAACTGGAGCATGAAGCAAAGATTCAACAATAGCATAATGATATGATCAAGAAAGATGAAGATAGTACAAAGAGAATGGATGGATTTATGAATGGACAAAGAAGACTCAACAACAATATCAGTTTAGGGTATACTGAGCATGGAGAATAATCAAACCAAGCTGATCAAAGGAATGTCTACACAGATCCAAGACCAAAGAAATGTTCATGTAATCACTGTGGAAAACCAGGCCACACATCAAATGTTTTCAAGAGCAAAGCAAAAGGTATTCCTAAAACTACTTCTACATTCATAGGCAATTGTTATAACTGTAACAAGCATGGACACAAACAATATGAATGCAGATCTAAGCTGAACAAAACAAAGAAGAAATCTTACATGGAAAAAGATTGTTCTACTTACAACATGCATGGCCACACATTACATGAATGCAAGAAAAAGAAAAATAAAGTCTGGAAACCCAAAGAACAAGAAAATGCATATCAACCAAGAAGAGTCAGTAATACATATGTTTGGGATTACAACACTTGGGTAAATTGCATAGCATGTGGTAGATATGGACATATAGCTGCTAACTGTATGAGAAAATGGATAAGAAGATCTAGAAACTAGACTAACCCTAGAATGGCATGCTTACACTATCATAAGGTTGGTCACTTAAGCAAGGACTATAGAGACTGAGTGACAGAGTCAAGCACTATTCCAAATGGAAATACTGTTGAAGACATTAGGAGAATGAGAAATAAAATTTGGAGGAGAGCTTCAAACAATGATAATGTTGGACCAAGCACTATAGTTGGTGACCCCTCATCTAATGGATCAGGGAATTCCACCACCCCCACCTAAGAAATACAAGTGTGGAATTGCACTCTACAAAGCTGCATTTTACATCAATTCCTATATTTATTGAGAATATTCCAAATTAGCATGAATGAAGATGCACTATGGTATTGCATATTATGTTTTGTGAATCTAGTCTGGTCAGTCAATATGAACCAAGCATAAACTGCATGACAGTAAACATATGAAAGATAACCGAGCTAGCACTATATATCGAGCATCATCAGTAAACATGTAGAAGACAACCAAGTTGACACTTTGTACTGAGTATAGTATACTCACTGAGATGAAGAATTTGAAGTGTTAACTGAGCATTTACATTTTGTCAACCAAGTGGCAGGTGAAGTATTTAATGCATCACGTAGGTTATATTTTTCTATAAAAAGGGCAACGTAAACTCATTTCATTCACCCAAAAATAAAGAGAAGATTGTAGAGAGAAGAAGAGTGATTCACATTGATCACATTGTAGAGCAATTCACAGCACTTTCAAAGAAACTCCAGCAAATCTTGATCATTCTCAGCAAGCATCTAGTGAGTATCTAGACTTACCAAGCTAACCAATTTTTTGTGAAGAAGCCCTAATTTTAACAAACAATGGAAACCACTTCACGAACCTCAAATATCAAGATGGAAAAGGATAAGAAGGTCATTCTAATCAAGAACTTGACCTACGAAGAACCTACCTACAAGTTTTTCCATGAGGTTTCTACACAACTTGACGACAAGGGAGAATTCTCAAGTATCCCACCTAGGGTTTTACTAGTCGAAGACATCCCTACATAGATTCACTACAAAGTTGTAGAGATTGGATACATTGAGCCTGAATAATCTTATCATAAGCTATGCAAGGATAGAAACCTAAAGGATGAGTACAAACACATCGAAGTGAAAGGGTTAACCAATGTCCTACTATTCTCGAAAGAATCAAGATAGAATGGATTTGCATTATGCTCAGCCAAGTGCATGACAGTAAAATGTGGTTAGATGAACCTAAGGCAATCACAAAGGATGTGATTCCTGTAGTAACTAGATACCCAATCACTGAGAAGGAAAAATCCCTAAGGCACCCTAGACACCCCGAGATTGAAAAGGTAACTGGAGCCGAATGGGATGGCAGAGGTCTGAAAGTTAATTCAATCACCAACCTTGAAATGAAATTTGGTGCATATTTGATTGGAGACAAGATCTTTCAAGCAAGAAGTGTGAATAGTGTTTCTTATGGAGCTATTGAAACTACGTACACGATAGTAAAGAAAGGTGTGCAACTAGACCTAGCCAATATACTACTGAAACAACTGGAAGAAAACATGAGAACAATTAGATCAACATGATCTAATACATGTAAGTTCGGTTCTCTATTAATGTGCACATTCCTTTACTTTTAGAACTTCTTTCCTTCAGTCAGTAATGTCACTTGGGACACCAACTGACCAATAACAGCATAGATTAGTGATTACATTAAATCACTAGGAGACAATTTAATTCCACTGTTGGATGCATACTTTGAAACATTTAAGGATAGGATGCAAAAGAGGATGAGAATCCTTGCACATTTGGTTTAACAATACAAAGATGAGATATGCTTTGTAATTGACACCAACACTACACTCATCAAAGATGTCAACCCAAGAATAGCATGGTTACCACCATTGGATTATGAAATTGACATAGATCTGGCTACAAAAGCTATTGAAGCCCTACTAAATGAACTAGTTGAAAAATCTATAAGAAGATTTGGCACATATGAGGAAGCCAAGTCAATAATAAAGACTGGTTTAGTGTTCAAGAAGATATGGAAGAAGAAAACACAAATGGTGAAAACACTTAAGAAAAAACTCTCGGTAACTGATGGAGAGTTGGAACAAACAAAAGATATCACTAAGGAATAATCACCTATCATTGAAGGAAAAGAACTAAGTGATTTAGAGTCTATTGAATCTAATGCAGAGCCACCAAAGGCCAAAAAATCAAAAGTTACTAAAGTAACAGTTGCATTAAGGAAAAGGAGCAAAAAAACTAAGGTAGACTCGCCACCATTGAAGAAAGGCATAGTAAGAACATATATGAAAATAAAATCCTCAACTGAGCAACTAGCACTGAGACAATGAAAGAGATATGTAAGAGGAAGAGAAGACAAGGATGATACTATAGAAGCAGAAAAAGGATAGAGAATCCAAGCAGAAAAGGCCAAAATACCAAAGACAATTGATGAAATTGTAGAGTAAATCATCAAAAAAGGCAGTATAACACATCATAAGATTAGACAATGGGGAAATATGTCTACCGAGGATTAGAATAAAATAGAAGAAATCATTAAGATGATGGTAGCTTAAAAATATGTACCTCTACAATTTGGGAATCATATTCCATAGGAGCTACAACATAAAATATCAGCAAGGTGGACATATGCATTGCACATGGAGAAACAAATGAGGGAGAAATCCCTAGTTGCATTCATGCTCAGTTCCATAATTGAATAAATTGACACAATAATGAAGGAGCATGCAAAGAAATTTTCTGCAAAAACCAGAGCATACAAAGTGTTGTAGAACAAGCTCGAAGATATTGACATAGAGAGCAATAAGATTTGGACTAAAATATTTAATCCACCCAAGCAGATACTATCTATAACCGAGAATTCTCACACAAAGGAGAAGGAGGCCACACCGAGCCCTGATCACATTTTCATCAATGACACTAAGGATGTTAATCCCATTGACTTAACCACAGAGGCAAGTAAGGACATGGATGATATACCTCAAATATTACAATCATTAGGGGAAACACTAGATATATCTATACAAGATATCACTCATGATGATTTTGATAATGATGCAAAGACTGATGAAGATATAAATATTACCACCGAGAAAATAAAGGAAAAGGACACTACTAATGTTGCATAGATACTTGTACCAGGTAATATTCCTTTATTGATGCAAGAAATAAATATAATGACTGAGTCGTAATAGACACCACTTGAGACAGAAGTAGACAAACTGATGGACAAAGGTGATAAGAAAGGGGAAGAGAAAAATACCAATGGAGAGGACAAACAAGTGATGCACCCACAGAGGATAGTGGAAAGGTAGACAAGGTTGCAATCCAAGAAAAGGTTGATGTAGAGACGTCTACAACCGACCAACGGGTACTGACCAAGCAACCTAGCCATGGAACCACACCATCTAAGAAATCAATGACAGAAACCGAGCAACAAAAGGCTCTTGCTATAATATCTCACTCCCCTGCATCAAGAAACATTCAAAACAAGAAGAACAAGAAAGGTAAAGCCCCCGTCACACTTGAAGAGATCATATACATACCCGACTGCGATCCAAGAACACTTGATCCTGAGTCACTGACAAGGTATGGGGAGGTATGCAAGAGAAAGTACTACAGGACAAGCTTCGATAAGAAAATAAGAATTCAAGAGTACTAGAAATAGCAAAAGATATTCTATTGCAGGTAGTTCCTTACACATAGATTGATCAAAATGTACTCATCATTGATCAACTTGCAGTTCTAACTGAGGCAATCACACATCAAAATGTAGATGCCGAGAAGGTCATTGAAGAAAGAGCAGAAGAGAAATATTACTACAAACTCAAAGAGAAAATCAGCCAAGAAGTGGCAGAGAATGAGGTAAAAATTTCTAAATTGGTAACTACATTAGAACCGGTTATTTCATAAATAGTTACCCTAGTTCAAAAGTTGTGCACACTTGAACACTTCACTACCGAGCATAGTGAAAAAATAGCTAAGTTAAATGAAGATCTAAAATCTAGTGCACAAAGTATTTCAACCAAGACAAATGCATTCCAACTGCATTATGAAAAGCTTATTGAATCTAAATAGTTAAGACTTGAAATACAAAAGGCTGAAAGAAAATCAAAGATGAAGTAATTGAGCTACAAGCCATGTTACCATTGCATCTCACATTGCTGATGACACACATGACTATGGAAAAGACTCTAATTTCCACCCCAGAGATTTCAGTAACAAAGAGTATATATAACATGCACACTCAAAAAACTTTGGAGCACATGACCCTAGAGCACTTGAAGGAGAAATGGGAGAAGCTGATGGCAGACACTCAGAAATCTCATTCTCACATTCTTGACAAGATATTAGCTATACATCTTTGTCATTACAAAAGGCAGAATTATGTACATACATTGTATCTACATATTGAGGCATGCACATAGGGGGAGAGAATTCACATAGGGGGAGTCATTGTATTGGTATATATAATATACATATCAATTTTTTATACTAATGCCAAAGGGGGAGATTGGTAATCCTTAAAGGATCAAAATTTTTCATTAGTATACAAACAGATAGTTTTGGTTGGTCATGATCACCGAGCGATAGCACTCACTGAGCAATAGCATTCACCGAGCACAGTGGTCATCGAGATGTTCTGAACACCTGAGAAGTATATCAACCAAGTAGAGTATATCAACCGATCACTAGTCTACAGAGACACAACCGAGCACCAGTACACATAGAAATCACCAAGCACCAATCTACATTGAGAGACAGCATTTCACCAGATAAAGTGGATCTCAAACAACACGTCAGCTAAAGCACTTTAGTCTTTAAAATAGATTTTTTCTTAGCTGGATAACCATTTCTTGAGGATCAAGAAAAGCATAAATGATGGATTTAATTAGTTAACTTATTGTATTCATGCAAACTAGGAGATCAAGGTCAAGTTGTAAACCTTTGAACTTAGAGTTTTTCAAGAAAAGTGTGAAACCTAATTAGGTCATAATCTTGTATATATAGATGTAATAATCAATCAAGAACATGATTATTGTAGCCGACAAGGTCATCTATAGATTAGAAAAAGGTTTCCATGCAGAAGGATAGATAAAGAAGAATTCAATTATGAAGAACTACATTCAAGGCTACCAAGTAGAATAGAGGTATTATCTATCACAATAGGTGATATACATTTTGTGAACTTAAAGGATCTATAATCATAAAATCAAGATTGCAAGAAATCAAGTCATATATATTTTGTTACTCTCTAACAATTGTAACAAGCATTAAAATCCTTTAAGAAGGTGGACTTAATAGTCTTTATGTAAATCTCTTAACCGAGTGCACACATACATTGTGTTGCTAAAATCTCTTAACTAAGTAGACTTAACAAGTCTGACATGTTACTCCTAATAGAGTAAGATCATCAGAAGTGGTCACAACTTTTATCCCTAACAGGCACCTTCCATTCTGCAGATAGTGAAGCTTTGTGGGTTTCATCCCACCATAGTTTTTACCTTCTAACAAGGGTTTCTATGTTATCAATACTTGTGTCATGAGTAAATTAGTTTCATGAATATTTCAAATGTTTGTTTACATGCATTTACATATATGCTATGATATTACATGCATCAAGTAGGAAAGCTAAAATGGTTGGTTATGCAAGTAATGAGTACTAAGGTTAATTGATAAAAAAATTTAAGGGTATTGATTCACCCCTCCCCTCTCGGTACACACCCTTCCATTATTCCAACATACTATGCTTCTATAAAACCAAGTTTTACTTTCCACATTGATCATCTCTTCTACACCAATCCATCAACCTCTAAGTAACTTCAATCCCTATATGGGTTGGGGTATGATTTGGTTTCTAATAATGGCTATAATAGTAGATGTTTCAATCCCAATGTGGAAGGAATTTGAGTTCCTTTGAAGCTTGAGCTTCATTAGCACAACACTAGCCTTGGATATCGTACCACATCCTGCTAGGAAATACCATGGTTGAATGTCAACATTATTTATGTTGAGCCTCTCCCTCTCAAACTAGTTCACCTTAAGTACATAGACACCAATATAAGCTCCAATGAAGTTCTATTGGATGTTTTCTATTCAAAGGAAACTCTAGAATAATTCTTGGGTGCTTACATCGACCCACCTCCCTATCACCATAAATTTAAATTCCCACAATATTTGGAAAACCGAGAATACTTTGGGGAATTTATTAAGGGTACAGATGAGGAGTCATATTTTTCTTATGAAAGTGAAAGTACATCTATACCTCATCCCAAATTGTGTAGTACCCACCTCAAGGGGGATACTACTGATGTTTTCATGGATCCTAAATCCTCTGAGAGGGATCAAGATCAGGAAGTGCCTTTCTTTGGAAGAAGCTAAGTCACATGTCAACCTTTTACATTATTACTTGGTTTTCCTTACTTGGTCTTATGAGGACATGCCTGGTATTGATGAATCCATAGTGGTCCACAATATCATATTGTATCCCATGCTTAGTCATTTAAGTAGGAGATCCAAAAGAAGAATCCCAATGTCACTTTACTAGTCAAAAACTATATATAGAATATTCTTAAGGCTACCTTTATTCATCCTATAGGTTATCCACCCTAGATATAAAATATAATTCTTATTAGTAAAATTTGTATGTTTCTTTGCATATGCATCAATTTATAAGATCTCAATAAGGGTTCTCTTAAAGATGATTTTTGTCATCTAATAGAAATATGGTTGTTGACTCAATAGTAAGCCATGCATTACTTTCCTTTATGGATGGCTTCTTAGGTTACAATCTGTAGAATCCTAAATCGTAAGCACCCTTAATTAGGTGCCCGTTTTAGCCCCATTTTTGTATGTATAGGTTCCCACATTGATTTCATGTTATCCTAATACTTATTAGACCTTCAAATTAACATTATAGGTCTTATATTGATTCACTTTCTTCAAAAATAAAGGTACAACCTTATTTCTAACTAACCTCCTCTATTTGTCCTCCAACCACAAAAAAAAAATTGTCTCCTAGGCCCTATTTGACTTTTTATGGCCTTGGGATACTTTCCTAACATCTTAATGAGCTATATGCACTTATCTTGCATTTACTAACTGACTAGGACCCCCAAACCAAATTTTGGCATGTTAACGGTGGAACACATCACCATTGGCGATCTGTTCCTATGGTTTTGAGCCCAAATTTGGGGCAGGGTCCCATCTCGAGGTTTTTGCAGGAGAAAAGTTCTTGTGGTCGGCCTGTCTGAGTTTTAACCCCTGAAATGATATATTTAGCACATAAACCCCCTATTTCTCTCCATCTAATAATCCATTATCAAGTGCAAGAATTCACCATCACATTTTCAAGCATTCAAGAGCAATCAAGAAAATTGGAGTTTAAGATCTCTTCCTCAATCAAACATCCAAGTCTTCAATCCTTCTTCTTCTTCATCAAGCATTGTGGAAAACTACAACATCCATCATTCAAGGCCTTGATTTCATGATTTTTTATTGGTTTTTTGTGGATTTCGCCGATCAAAAGGGACAAGAGAAAAGAAGCCCGCGACTGTGCAATGAAGTAAAAATAGAGGTCGTCGCTCGGTCGCTAGTCAGATTTGAAGAATAAA
The DNA here is from genome assembly GCA_018584345.1 of Thuja plicata. NCBI lineage: Eukaryota > Viridiplantae > Streptophyta > Pinopsida > Cupressales > Cupressaceae > Thuja > Thuja plicata. Next base: position 221,859 of record MU225231.1, read on the forward strand.
AAAAGGCTCACGATCTTGCGACGAGCTGAAGGAGATGGTAATCGTACAGTCGCCAAGCACAGAGGATGAACAAAGATCAAGCTGCGAGTGTGCGATTGAAGTAAAACAGATGCTTGTCGCTCAGTCGTCGTTCCATAAAGGTAAAGGGTTTTCAGCTCGCGACTGAGCGATTAACAAAAGAAAAGGCCTCGCCGCCTACTCGCACAGAAGGAAAGACAAAGTGATAAGTGCTCGCGAGTGCGCGATCATAGAAAAGGTAATGAATAAAGAGCTCATCGCTTAGTCGCTCAGAATCTAGAGGGAAGAAAAAATGCCTTACGACTGTGCGATTATGATGCAGATGAGGTTGTCAAAACTCAGGGATGTTTTTCTCAGTTGTAGAGGGATTTCCAGAACGGATCAGAGGGTTTCCATTTACGAAAAATCATGCACAGAATAGTCAGCCAAGATTTGAATATATTTGTTTCAATGTCGGTTAAAAAGAGGAAATTCAACGTGTTGCAGAGCGTAATGGAGCTATGGCTGAAGTTTCTAGAAGTGCCAAGAGGAAGGAGAAGAAGTCCTGGGCGATGACAAGATGAACACTTGGCTATGCACTGTTCACAGACAAGAGAGACAGTTATTGCAGAGAAATATAGGTGAACAGGTGTACA